>WARS01000169.1:1240956-1501851 GCA_008933995.1 Datnioides undecimradiatus | reverse complement strand
TCTCTCTCTCTCTCTCTCTCTCTCTCTCTCTCTCTCTCTCTCTCTCATGTAGTATTGCTCAGGCACTGACAGCATTAGGCTGAGGTTAAATATTGGGAAAATTAATGACTCTGAGCACAAGATGAGATGTCTTTACTTTATCAGCAGTGACAAACTTCTCCAAGCACATGATCAAACAAACAAAAAAAAAATTTAAACCGAAGAAGCAGGAAAAGATGAGCTTCCAGTTTCAACTGAGCGACGTTTAGCTCTACAGGAGCTCTTTGCCAGGTGTCAAAGCACAACCACACAGCAGAACAAGCTATATAAAGACACACACACACACATTCATCACTCAGGTGGTTGCGATCTGCATGATTGAGAGTCAATAGACTATCAAGCTGGAGCAATAGACTATCAAGCTGGAGCAATCAGAGCAGAGCTGGACAACACCGTCTGACACTCCCACGTGGGGACACAGAGCATGCCTGCATGAAGACGGCAAAAGCAACTAGAAACACCAGAATCAATATTACACACGCACATATTAAATACAATTCAATTCAATTTTATTTATAGAACGCCAATTCACAGCCAAGGGCCATCTCAGGGCACTTTACAAACAGAGCGGGTCTAGACCACACTCATTACTATTAATTACACCCAACAGAGGTATCTGTAGAGAGGTATAGAGAGAGATAGACAAGCACAATACTGTGGGAGAGAGAGGAATGGTCTGAGGAGAGAGAGGAGAGGAGAAGTGTGGAGACGATCATGGGATGTCCCTCAGCAGCCTAGGCCTAAAGCAGCATAACTGAGGGACAGTGAGATAATATCATAAATCACAAATCATAATATTATTATACAAGCTGCAAAAAACCCCAAAACCTCAGTGTGTATGGGTTGTGTTTTAAAAGCTGTGTTACGCTAATCGTTCATGCTTATGCTGAGAGAGCATGCTGATTTTCCCATGTAAGCCAAGCCACAAAAAATATTCCGGTGTTGCAGGGCAATCTCTTTAAGTTCTCATCCCACAGGATTGTATAATTTAGCCCATTCCTTCAATATCCAGGCAGCTTAACACTTTCCAGCAGCATGCCACACGTACGACAGTTTATAATATTTCTGTTCTATTTCTGATGCGTTAATATAACACGTGCTTGTGTAATATTGATTCTAGTTGTTTTTGCCCTTTTCATGCAGGCATGCTCTGTGCCTCCACATGGGAGTGTCAGATGGCGTTGTCCAGCTCTGCTCTGATTGGTCCAGCTTGATAGTCTATTGACTCTCAATCATGCACATCGCAACCACCTGTGTGATGAGTGTGTGTGTGTGTGTGTGTGTGTGTGTGTGTGTGTGTGTGTGTGTGTGTGTTTGTCTTTATATAGCTTGTTCTGTTGGGTGTTTGTGATTTGATACCTGACAAAGAGCTCCTGTAGAGCTAAACGTTGTTCAGTTGAAACTGCTGAGAGCTGCTGCTTTAGCATGTTTAGATTACTCACTTTAACTGATGTGCTGTCCTGGCACAGGACTGCTGGTGGCTAAAAGATGTCTGAGTCAATTATTTACCATTTGCAGCAAAAAACCCACATTAGAGTAGAGTGGTATTGGATTGCGAGAGCTGAGAAAACTGTATGAAACAGTTGAGAAAACAAATACCCAGACAGACTAGTCTGACAATCACCTGAGCCAAACTTTAAAGTGCATGTTAATCAGTTGAAAGTTACTGTGGAAGTACTGAAGGCCAAAAACAAAACCAAAGCATATTATGGGGCATTCTGAGCATCTTTAGATCTTGAAAAGGCTCAAACAAAGAACTCGTGGTATAGATGCTCACAGCTACCTCTGTCTGGTACCGGAGAGCTAAATTATCCACAGTGACCTGTAGCTTCAGACTGCAGTTGCTCAGACTATTGACTGACAAGGGAAGAAACTCTGTGAAACAACATTTTAATAGAGCGGCACAAAGGCTGGCAGCAGGGTGACCTGAAGGGTCGTTGACAACGCTGGTAGCACTGAACATTGATTACCACAAGTACAAGAGCCCGGCCATTTTGGCTAAAATTGTGTTTTGTTTTTTTTTTTCTCTAAAGAAAAGCTGTTGCTGAGACTAAATGACTACAGTGGTATCGGAAAGGCAGCGAGACGTGAGAAACTTAGAATGCTCAAGAAATGTAATGCTCGTAAGCATCTCATCAACAGCATTAGTGACAGGAGGATGGAATCAATAACTTCCTGTTGGTTTTCAGTGCGGTCAAGGTGAGGTGTCGGTCTCATTCGACTCGATTGTGTACCTTTTTTTTTTTTTTTTTTTGTATCTTTTATTTTCTATCACTTGAGTCCTTTTCCTTCCCCTCCCTCTTGTGAGTTTGCATCCGTCATTCTGGTTCATTTTCAGCCAGACAGTATGCGCGTGGAGCAGTCTATGCTGGTGGGCATGGTTGACAGTCCACAGCAGGAGAGAAAGCTGTGGAGATGGCTCATGGCAGCAGCTCCAGGTGAGACGACTGTCACAGCTGGTGCTTGAGAACTAATCAGTTTCTTTGTATGCAGTGGCAGGCTGGACTCAAGAAGCCTGCTGCACACCACGGAGAGACAGCCGCGTTGTCTGCCGAACTTTTTGTTACAGGTTTGTTTTGTTATAAGATACGAAGGATGTTGATTGTGTAGCAACCTGTCTTGTGCTGGAGAAGTTGTGGATGCAGATGCTCTGGACAGACCTGGGCTCCTTGTTGTCCACTGTGGCATTCAGAGGAAATCACAGCCATGTGCTCTCCAGATTATGAAATCCCTGACCAAATATAAATAAATAAATGCACTACAATCAAGCATTCCTGTTGCACTCTCCCCTGACTCACATGGTCACCTGGTATAAACTAAAGCACCATAAACCTATTCAAACAGTGAAGGGGGTTCATGTGCCTGTGCTGCACTGACCATGTTTTTAGGAACAGAAGCTGTGATGTTACACGTCAGCATCTGAGCAGACCAACTCACACCAGGCTGACTTCTGACAACGAACCCTGGCTCACAGCTGAGGTGACACGAGGAAAGAGTTCAGCAGTGAGGGACTGCTAATGACCTGAACAGGCTCTACTGATAAAGACAAGTGGACATGACTCTCTGACTCCATCTACCAGCTCCACTTCAGAGTTCCCCTCAGTCCCACCGCTGTCAGACTGGACTAGACTCAATCTGTTTGTATCCAGTCTGTTTAAGGCAGGTGTTTCATGCTTACCATCTGCTGGCTCCAGCTCAAACATGAGAGCGATATCTCTCATCCAACTCCTCAAAAGAAAGCACAAAACGCTCTTCCCTAAATGTCAAATTATCCTCTTCATTCATAACTAACTTCATGTCCTGATATCTTGATGGAAATGAGCTCCTATATTAATCACATACTGCATGCACGTGTGTGTCTGTTTTCACGAGGTGGTCTTCGGAACCTGACAGCTCATTCATCACTGCACTGGTCACCTGACATGCCAGGTCGCAGTTCATCCAATCCACTGTCACTTCACTTGAGTGAATTAAAGACAGTAACAGGCAGGAGGGACATTTGGGGGGGGGGGGGGGTGGAGTGTGTGTGTGTGTGTGTGTGTGTGTGTTCAAGCGCGCAGTATATTGCTTCAGAGGATGTGGATGTGAAAACGAATCCAATCGCAGTTCCCATTCAGAGCTCTATTCAGTCAGTTGAGTGGAAGGGTCACTTGAGCATCACGGACCACTGATAACTAACTTAGCACCATCCCCATTTCTTTTTTCATTCCCACCACTTTCTCTCATTTCTATGTTTTTGTCTTTCACCTCGTTGTAAATGGAGGAAAAACTATCAAATCCACCTTGAGGGTAATCGCGGGGTCTTTACTACCTCTTGGTACATGGATCGTTGACGCCACTCAGCAATTCAAGCAAATTTTGAACCATGAAATTGGATGATCATGGGCAGGTTAAGTTCTCCATCTTGCGTTAAAATTTATCAGGCTGCCTGCTGTTTCATTTACTCTGCACTCCAGCTGTCATGTAAACACTGGAGACCTTTTTCAGGCTCACCGACCGAATGTCAGTTTGTCCCTAAGTGGAAGGGATGCGGCGAGGCATCGGCCAGAAATCAGGAGGGATGAGAAATGGAGATCTCTCAAGAGCAGGAAGGGAAGAGACCAGAGAAATGTGTCAGTCTGCTCATTACACAGCTAACCGATGCTGACAGCCTGGTGGTAGCGCTCAGCTGAGGCATAATTGTGAGCCTCGTAGCTACATCAATGTGTAGACAGCAGGTAAACAAGAAAATGGAGAGGAGAGAGGGTCAAAAACAAGTTGACCTCTTCTTCTTTTATTCTTTCATTCAAGTCAAGTATCACAATTAACGCCCCCATAAAGAAACCTTGAAGAGCGATCCTCTCCCACAATGAACAGACGTGCAAGCAATGCATTAGACTGAAGAGACGCAAACAGCTTGTGACAACAGACAGTTGGAGAAATGCAGCGGTTCTCAAAACATTTACAACTGCCGCAAGACAAACGTGGACTAAAAGTACTGAGGTTAATACAATAGATTGACACTGAGGTGGTGGCAACAGGTACAAGTCTGAGGTATTTCAGGAAGAGCTGTAATTAAGAGCTCTTAGATTTGATTTAAAGGCTTCAGCAGAGTCAGACTGTCTGATATCAACAGGGACATGATTCCCTGCATCCAGCTGGCTCCTTTTCAACTTAGACAGAGCCCTGTGTTCTGAGAGCTGAGTGCAGGATGGGATGAGATCAGACACATATTAAGAGGCAAGACTGTAAGTCATCAGACACAAGTCTGACCTGACATGATTGGGAGACAACGAAGGGAAGCTAAAATCAGTGTAATGGTCAAATTTTCTAGTTGTAGTTAAGAGTCTAGCTGCAGCGTCTAACTGAAGACTCCCGTGGAGCATACAACATTGCACACTCTGGATCTCCGGATTACGGTCTGTGCAACAGCCACAAACAGAAAAGGCCTATTTTGTGATGGTGGTGGCATTGAAAGCTCCTCACCCCTACATTCACAGGACGTTTATGGAGTTCTAACATAAATGAGGTATCATCACCTTGTAGATGGCAGTTATGTGCAGTTCTTTTGGAGGTGCGGCATATACCCTACCATGGCATGACACAACGATCTCCAAATCAAATAAACAATACTGTTCTCATGAAAAAAACTAACAATTTATATTTACCTTTCACATACAGGACAGTCATTTTCAAAATATCAGCAGGGAGACGGGCAAATGGTACCATGGTACCAACCATGATTTAAAAATGCAGCTTCATCACCTACCCACTAGGTGTCGAGGCGATGTACAGCAAAAGAATGTAGGCGACACGACTAAATGATGCAGAGACTGGATTCATTCCACTTTCCATGGAGCAGCTCTCATGTCAAGAAATCCATCCACATTAATGAGTAAACCAAAACTATGCCACAGCCATGACATCAGGAGGCAGAGGTGCAGTCCTACACACTTCTCTGCTTCCATTAAAGCAGTTACCCATCCAAGACTGCATCAAGTCTGTGTCTGCCCGCTGGCCACTTTAATTAAATCAGAATTCAACAGAAGAGGAGATGCGCATAAAAATGAAACCCACTTAGTGCAACTGTTCAATAAAACTGGAAACTGAATGCTCTTAAACATGGCCACACAACTCGAATGTGACAGATCTGATGTTTAAGTCTAAATTATTTATTAGCCCTGAAACTAAACTTGGTTACAGCTCTGCAGAAGCCTTGTTCTCAGTCACACTGAACCAATGCATTCTATTTGGTAGAGCGGGTTGTTCACCCATCAGAGGATCGCTGGCTCAATCCTCGGCTCCTCTGGGCTGCATACCAAAGTGTCCTTGGGCTCACCACCCCTAATTGAACATAGTGCCAAAGATCTGCTGATGCGAGTACAAAGTCAATCATCGACTGGTGACCAAGGGTGTCCTGCTGGTAAGTGTGCTTATGGACAATCTTATGTTATAGTTACTAGCACAGAGGTCCAATAACTCACCACAACTTAGGTTCATATCAGACAGGCTGTGCTCCAGGTTACACTGTCATTGCCCATGTGAGTGTAGTCAGCAGCAGAAAAATGAAATCTCCAGTAGAGGCGCAGCCTAGCTAACCTTCTTTGTCTGGCACCTGATCCACACTGAAGCCCAATCACTCCTGAAGGTGTTGGGGCTCACTAGAGTCAGTATCTTTGCATGGTTTTTATATGAATGCTGCATACAATTATGCTGTCATTCACAAAGTAATCAAAACCAGGTCTTATTTTCCTACAAGTGTCTGATGGTCATTGTAGAATACTACTCTTGGTACTACACCGAGAGCTATTTTATAGTGTCTTAAAGTTTGTGCTTGCATCACCACAGTAATCTTTGACACACTTGGAGGTGTTTTTTTTTTTTTAAAAACAACTTCTAACAGTCTGATTCATTCGCATGTGTGACAATATTACGCCTTTTTGCTTCCTAAGGATCTATACAGCTGGGTGATTTGACATCAAAGCTGTTTGGAGTCTTAGCTTTATAATCTATAAGGAGATATCTGTATGTGGAGGAGGGGCAATCTGTCTCCTCAGCTGACTTTTTTTTTTTTTTTTCAAACAAAACACCATTGGTATCTATTAACTGATTAGTTGGAGTAGCCTCGCCATGAATAAATAAAATTTGCACTAAATCTATAAAACAGATTTCTATGATGAAACATTTGGTAAGTATTTTGTACATCTTTGTTGTTGGCACCATTCGTTAAATGATTGATTATAAGTGGATTGTTCTTGTCTGGCACAGATTCTCGTAAGCTGTTCAAACTTCATATCTTTAAGAAGATGATTATTGATGGTCCCCAAACAAGTATATGGAAATGATGGCAATCTTTTGAGAAACATTGCACGCATGCATTTTCATAACATTCTTGACAAATGGTCTTTGTATAATCTGATGGCCTGCCCACCATGAGACTAATCATTCATGAGGTGAAGTTGACCTGAGTTTTGGCTTGTAGCGAGCCAAGAGTAGGGTCCAGTTGACAACAAATAAATCAACAAATAGAATGCATAAGTCTCGCATGGGCAGCTGCTGACCACAGGATGCTGCTGCAGCATCACTGCATCATCTGAGATGAAACAGAGCTGCCTCCCATCATAATGACGGCAGAACATTAGCTGTGTACTGGCTGCTTCAGTGATTGACTCACTCCACTGCATCTTATTCCTGCTGAATGAACCCTGAGAGTTTAAGTGCAGTTTATTTTGGTTCCTGGCTGTTTTGTTGACCTGGATCAGGGTCTAGCTGAATTCTCCCTCCTTCAAAATGGTCATTCATGTATTTTTTTCCAATCAGCAGGTGTTTTTAAAATGCCCGGGGGAGCCACAAGCCCCCAGTTTTGTTTTGTTTTTTGTTTGTTTTTTTAAAAATGTTTTCATGGTCCACTTTTGAACCTCCTCCTTTAAGACGCTCACACCTGACAGCTGTCTGTCACTGTACGTACACTCGCTCATCTGGTTCAGACTCTCAGCTCGCTTTCTGCACGGTGGGAGCAGGACCTTGTTGTGACACCTGTAGGACGCCTCAGTGTGGAACGTTGTCTGTGGATCTGCAGGTGGCTACCAGGGATACAGGCTTGGAAGTTATACTACTACTGTGTTTTTTTTTTTTTTTTTTTTTGTTTGTTTGTTTTTTTTTTTTTGTTTTTTTTTCATAAATTTCAGCCTTTAGTTGCAGCTTGATCACATTTGTACGACTTCAAATTGGTGCATTTCTAGGGTCAAGGCATTCACGGTTTTTGGAACCAGCTAGAAACATTTGGACGGCAGGGTTTTTGATTTTGTTAATGGCCACTCACATCCCGATATCACTACAACCCAAAGTCATGTCACAAATGCACATAGCATTTGACATACATGGAGAAAATAGCAATTATGTTTGCAGCCTGATTATACCTGTCCATAGGGTCTGGGTCTGGATTGAGTGGATGTTTTGATCTCAGTATTTTCTGTATGAGCTTCATATTTGAGCGTGGTGTATGCCGCTCTTTATGTAAGAGCCACTGTGTGTCTCTGGTCAGACAGTGTTTTGAACACTCCCACACAGCTTGATTCCAGAGTGGTGGAGGCAAAGAGATCGAGCTGTGAAAAGTCTCATGATAAATTAGGCACATCCCGCATATCAAAGGTTTCTACAGACTGCGTCATACCTCTGCTTGACAGCCTTTCTCTTGATGCCACTCATGCACACAGTATGCAGATGAAATGAAATCCAGATGTTATTTGCAGTGATCTGCAGTATTTTGGCCATGTGTTTCACAAAAGCCTCCACAGTTCAATTTAAACCATGGCATTTACAATCTGCCCTTCTACAGTATTTTGTGCTGCTGCGACTTTGAACTCCCACTTATCAGCCGTCAAAGATGTGTTAATACTCTGTAAAGTGTCCAGGTGGTAAATCCCAAGATGCTCCAACTGCAGCAGGAACAACATGATCAGCTGAGAGCTTCACGTCAGCTAGGCCTTGTGTGTTTCTCTTATTCACTGCCTCATGGTGATCATTCATGATAGGGCCATAGGGCACATTGTGACATTTAACATGTTGATCTCTGTTGATGTCTTTGATATCATAATTATATGCATCAGACTTCAAAATCTGTGGTGGGGGACATGTTGCCAACTAACACCTGGGCACTTTGACACCACTATAACACCTGTTTGCAGATCAGGGCAAAGTTACAGGTTCACCAGTTTAGAGACAGTTCATTGTCCCAAAGACATTACTTGGTACAACCCCTCCTGAGACCCTTTGAGGGGTTGCGTGGTTACCTCCTTCTTGAATTGCTTGTTCTGGTGGTGTTAAGCTATTGTCATGAACTGTTTAGATATTAATGGTTTAAGATCATTGAGCACTGAGTCCGGAAAACCAAACGACTCTGACATTGGGTCTAAATAATAAAGTATCTCCCTGCCTCAGACAAGCACACATTATAGGGAGAACACCTGCTGTTGTACCTGGACAGTCTGAATTATCACATAAAAAGTGTGAATTTGCAATATGGTTGCATCAAATACTGGGATGCACTTGAGCAACTCAGCTGCAGATACGTTGTCTGTAGCTCATCATTTAAAGACATGGGGCATAAAATTAATTTTAAAAAATGTCAACACACGAATATAAATAAAATTAAAAGTTGTACAAGTTTTTATTTCATCGAACCTCTCAGTTGCCGCTGCTGCAGGCTTTTTAGATTTCCACTGGCAGACAGTACTGTCAGAGAACAGTAAGAGCTTTACAATCACAACAAAATCTGCTTATGTTTCATTATTTTTCTTAAAGTAATCATGATGTGGTTGTATCCAGCGACTTACTCAATGTTAAACAGCGAAGACCCTTTTGACACAAGTAATCAACTTGCAACCAGTTTGAAGTTGCATGTAATTTTGCTTTTCAGCAAAGCATAACTAGCTCTGTCTGAGGAGGATATTTTGGTATTCTGGCTTCAACAAGGCTAAGCGTTGCAAAGGAGAAGAAGAGGTCCCTGGTCATGGAGGGGAAAATGAGCAGGTTAAAAATAAATAAATTTGGCAAAATGCCAGAAAAGACAAACACTGTGATGAAAATGGAGGGTTTGAAGTGGGCAGGGATGGCAGTGACAGATATGTTGAGGTTGAAGGGAGGACCAGCAGAGAAATGGAGCTAAATGACGAGTGACTTGTTCGAGGGATGGAGGGACAAAAGGATGGATGATTGAGCTGTTGAGAGAAGCTGTTCATAGAAGTGCTAACAATAAAGCTGGAGTATGAGGGAGACATCTGTAGGTTTCATGATGAGAAATAACAGTTTAAGACAACATTATACTTTGTCATGCTTGAGTCTTTCATTTGTATTCCATCTCTGGAGCAGATGAGATGTCTCAAATCAAAGTTTAGCCATGATTTGAGCCATTGCTTGGGAAATTTTTTTGTTTTGGCAGCTAGCTAGCTCATTTAGCTAGCAGCTAGCAAGCATGTTACCACGTTTGTCTTTGCAATAGGCCTACATGCAGCAATGGCCTGTAAGTGATTCATGATATGTTTTAAGCTACTTCTAATGACTGTAACAGCAAAACATCTGAAATATGCTGATTTCAGCTATGCCCAGTCCAGAAGATACTTCATGCTGTGTGTGTGAGAGCATGCACGTGCATGTAAAATGCAAAAAGGGCAATATGAATTCTGAAAATATCTGATTATTAACAGATCAGCAATGCAGTAAAGTTTCCTCTCAAAATGTACTTGGGTTTTGTGAATAATTGGGGATCTGACTAATAAAACAGCCCTTGCACGACATCAGACAGACCCAAGGACCAGAGGGAAGCTTTAGTCATCTGCAGAGGAACCTACCGGAGAACAAAGATAAAGACATGCGTGCTTTAGGAAACAGCACGGCACAGTATTTTACATGCACTCAGCAAGTGAACACCCAAAAAGAAAATAAAAACTTCAGAGTGAGTAAAGAGGTTTTCTTTCATATGCCACAAAAATCCATGTTAAACTGTGCTTCCTAATATTCAATTCCTTTTCCTCGCTTAATATCAAAGGCAAGGATGCATCCTGGCAGTTGCTGTGCAGCAGCAGTGGGCTTAATTGTCAGTGTAACGAGACACAGACTGTGGTGCTCAGTCACACTAATAGTAAACAGCTGCTAAATGTGACCTACAAAAGGCTGTCCTGTACTCGTCTGTGAAAGGGATCAGTATCAATCTTTCGTGTCCTCAACTCTGCCAACATAGTTGAGAAAGAAACAGACAACAGGCCTCAATAACAAACAGCACAAGTCTTTGCTTAAAACTGCGTTAGGGGTGTAATTAATGAAGTGCATGTATGAGCGTTGCATTGCTAAGTCAGAAATGTGCCGTACACTGAAATAACTGACAGACGACAGAAACAACTGTATTAGCACTCCAGAGTCACCAACATGCTTTGTGCCCTCTACCTCCAGCTGGAAAGCTCCAAGCTGACATCTCTGTTCTGTCCTAAATCAAAATTTTCTCCCGCTCTGTCTTCTCGGACAGCTGCGACAGTGTCAATGCATTAAACCTATCTCCGGTTTGGTTCAGAGTCAAAGTAAATAACTGTCTCACTGTAAGAATCAATGCAATCATGAATAACAAACACCCAGACAATCCCTTTATGGTTGGCGTGCATGAAATGACGAGGTTAAATGTCTGCATACAGAATTCTGTTATATTCCCTCTGTGTAATACCAGCAACATTTTATTCTACGAGTAGCACTTTATAAAACCCTTACTACAGATGGCTGGAGCCTCTATCATAACCCTTCACCCAGCAGCATGCCTCCGCTACAACACCTCAATGGGCTTTGAGTGCATCTGGTCTTTCTGTTAGACTCCGTCTTTGGAGGAAAACCCCCTTGTTGAAGGAGGATGACATCAAAATTAATAATATTAATTTACATTAATTAATAATGTTTAATTGTGAATTTATTTTTATGTTGAAAGTCTTCTTTTTTTTCTTGTTTCTACTTCCATTTTCTCTGCCCACCTCCACACCTACATCTCTTCCCCTCATCATCCACTCCCTGCATGTCCACCAGTTCACTTCCTTTGTTTCCTGCCAGCTCATTTAGTTTTGTTTCTGTGTTTACTATGCCTTCTTTCTAACACCATCTTGGATTTTTTTGCTTTTCTAGTTTTGACCCTCGCCTGCTTCACCGTCCAGGAAACTTTTAGATCCTTGGTTTTCATAATTAAATCTTTGAACTGTAAGCGCTGTCACCTGTTTCCGGGTTACTCTGCCGTGGCAGCATTAGTCTCATTGTTGCAGTTGGAATGGAACTTCTGTAGAATGCCTAATCTTCATCATCTTCCCGACAGGGTTTTGCCGGTGATGCAGAGACAATCAGCAGTGGAGGCCTGTGAAACTGCATTTTCTGAACTTGGATACTTGTTCATCCAAGAACTAAAACATCAAAACCTAATTCCTAAAAATGGCACTGACAATGGTTAACAACAGGCAATGCTATCCCAAATTGTAGATGGTGCACCAGGACAACATGAGTTGTAAAAGCTAAAAATAGATAATCAAATACAACAGTTGCATCTCTAACGTGGAGAGGCAAACTGTTCCAAAGATTGGGGGCTACAACAGAAAAGGCTCTGCTTTTGAGCCTGGTTCTGGGGCAGTCCAGTTGATTAGCTGACCTCAGTGCTTTCGCTGGAGTATGAGGTTGTAGCAGGTCAGACGGGTAGACTCTTAAAAACAAGTGATACAGTTTCGAACTGGATCCTAAAACAGATAGGAAGGCAGTTCCAAGAGTCCAGAACAGGTGTGATGTGATCTTGCCTTCTTTCTTGTCAACAGCCTGGCTGCTGCATTCTGCACAGCCCGCAGGCGATAAGAGACAGCTGACCAAGTCCAATATAAAGCGAATTACTGTAATAAAAGGAGGGCAGCAGACCACTAGCCTTAAAATGAAATGTGCCTGAACGTATGAATTCATTAATAATAGTGTAATAAAAGTACCCAAAGAGGAGTAAAAATCACTAAATATAAGAGAAAAGTATGGTGGACCAAACTTACTCACAGCAACTTTAAATATATGTAAGACAGCAGGGCACAGTACTTCCTGCCATGGGACTGTATCTAAATGGTGAGGTGTGGAATCGTCCAATAAGGACGTTACTGTCTGGGACACTGGGCTGAGACCAGTTGTACGTCTTTTCCTATTAACTGCAGTGATGTCGTCCTCATTAATCAACCTGAAGACTTTACTGTCAACCACACCTGAGCTGTGACCAAAGGCAAAATAGTAAAGTTTAAATTAACAGAGCTTGAAAGTCTTAAATGTCCTTCCCTCCTAACAGTCACAGGGACACACACGGTGTACACTGTCCCTCTTTTGTCTCATTAAGCATGAACATGACAAATCAGCAAAGGTTTGTCTTAATTGTTCCCGAATTCTTTCATTATTCTTATTGTCATTACAAGCAAGTTACCATTCTTGATTGCTGATTTTTTTACTTTGCACAATCAAAACCTTAATCGCCTACAACCACTCATTTGTTTGGCTTTTACTGATTATTTCCATCCATTGCTTATTTTTAATCTCGTTCGCTTTTGTAAATGATTGCTTTAATCAAGACATTTTCGCTGTCCTGCTAAAGTCCTCTCTGCTTTTGGTACTTCAGTTATTCTATGCATTCAAGCGGGCTGCGTCTGATCCTGCTTGATCCATTCCAGCCTGTTGAGCCAGTGACCAGTGAACTCTCCCCCACTGCATCCTTCTGGCTCCTGGCACTGAGATGACTCAATCAATAGCATCATGAAAGCTCTCAGTGCTTCAACAAGGCGGACTCAGATGTAGATGGACTGCATTTGTGGCCGTGTTCCACCACGTCTGTGAAATACAAAGACCTGTTGAGTTAATTAAAGTATAATGACACCACTCAAGCACTCTTTGAGTGGTCTGCTGATTGTTTTTATTGACTATGGCTTCATGCATTTGAATTTAAATGAGTCTTTTCTTGTTTCATGTACATAGATGAAGCCAAACATTTTCTCTTACTTGCTGCAGCCAAATATTCAAATACAGAGGATCCGTTTGTGGAAATCAACAGTTTCTAAGTTGGCAGTGTATGATTAGGTCCCTGTGTCTCCCTTAATTAGAATGAAATATGCTTATTTTCCATGTTCAATTTGTCTGTTGCTTGTATGAGCAGTTTGAATGTACTCAACTTCAATTTATTCTGTCCCGCTCTGCATCTCTGAGGGTTTTCTGCCTGTGCAGAGTGCAGGTCCAGCACAGACCCCAAGATACAAGAACTCACACAGGTGGTGATTCACTGAGCATCCTGATGGATTTAATCATCTTCTGCAAGCCTGAAAGGTTCATATAATTACATACATGGTATACATTCAAATGAGTCTTGACTCATGCCTGTTAAAGTAATTACTCTCCTCACGAGGGCAAAGTGTAAAAAATTTGAGCGGTGGGAAATCAGCTGAAACTGTAACCTCATTAGCACATCCAGCGGAAAACAAGCCGCAGAGACACAAGCATGGAGATACTGATCTGATCGGCATAAAAGTCACCGCAGATAGTTTTATGACTCAGATGTGTTTCACCACAGCCTCACAGAGACTCTAGTGTGGCTACTCATGTTTCATCAGAGACCAAATAAGACAATAAAGATGAAGTTCCTGAATAGCCCAGAAAGAATTGATATCGTTTGACGTAAAATCTAAGATTCAGTACTATTGTAACAAATTATAACTTAACAGCCAGGTATCTTTAGGAATTACATTCATATCGGGTAGGTCTGCAATCCACATGTTTGTCCAGTAACAGTGTGGAGGTCAGGTCTGAAGTGCAGCAGACTTTCACATGACTCCATGCCAAGGTCACCAGGTTATGTGACGAAACCCATTCAATGTTCTGTCAGAACCAGCGTAGTACCAGAGAGAGATGGACACTGACCACCAAGCAGTGGAGAGCATTACAGCGCTGTATGTGGCGTGTTGGTAGATTAGGATTTAAGTTATCTAAAATGTTTTGTTTTTTTTTTTTTCTTTGTAGATTATTCATCTGCTTGAATCTTCTCATTGTCCAATACTTTGACTTATGACCTCAGTTTTACTTTTAGTGCTGATGAGCAAATAATGAACTGAAAACATTATCTGATCGTTAGCATCTTGACATTCAATAATAAAATTTGTAGGTTTAATCAATTGCCTGAAGCCATATTGATTAGTGCATTTCCTCATAACCAAAGACCTGTTAGCAATCCTGAATGCATTCAGAGTTTTAGTCATCTCTGAAGGGGGATGACAAATGGCAGAACCTTGCACAATTACTGAAACTCTGCAGGCAGTGATGTTAAAACGTGTGTGTGATTGGTCTCAGTCCTCCTTCAGATTCAGCTACTTCCTTCTGTCAAGTGCAGAGGGAACTCTTGTTGTTGCAGTCAAAAGATGAACGTAATAAAACATCAGTTCATAATGCAATCTTTCATGAAGGTATTGAACCTAGTGGAGAACAAAGTAAAATTAAATGTGACAGCAGCAAGAGACGGTGCTATCCACATTTGAATTTCATCAAATGGTATATCAATAGCTGTGCCACTACCAGTCCACTATAATCATTAAATATACATTAGACTATGTTTTCCAAAAATCATTCTGCCATTAATGAATTGAAAGTAATAATGGAAAGATCAAGGTCAGGAGGAGGGAGGGAGGGAGAAGGGAGGGAGGGAGGGAGAGAGGGAGAGGAGGAGGAAGGGAGGGACGCCTTGAGCATGGAAAAGGAAGCAGGATAGAAAGGAGGGTATGAGAAAAGAATGTGAATGGGGAAAGAAGAGAGGATGTTTGAATGAACTGCAGGGAAATGTGTGAAACAAGAGAGAAGAGAAAAGGAGGAAAGACAAAAGACCAAAGCCCTGATTTCTTTGCTTGTCTGCCTTGTGAAGTCTTGAAATTATTGTTTTTATTAGCTTTTGCAAGAAGAAACAAATGAAAATCACTAGGGACTATTCTGCAGAGATAACAGAAACAGGAAATGGCTTACCTATTGTAGTGTCATCCACTCACATGAAAGATTTTGAGATACATCCATCAGTGTGGTCCATTAGACCTGTGCCAAAGCATTTCTACTGAATGCCTGCAATGTAAAAGCCTACATGGTGGAAACCATTAGGCCTCTAAAAGGGACAGTTCATACAAATACATCAGATACAGGATGGTATGGCCGATACAGTTCTTAGTTAGCGTCTGTTATTGTAGTAGGACCTCAGCATAGACCATTAACTGACAAGAGGACACTCATAGAGATAGAGGCCATAATACCCACAAGAAGAGTGAAGAATCCAGTTGAGGAATTTGAGGCCCCATCCAATAATAAACACAGCCTGTGAAATGATGCACACAAGATATAAGTCAGGGTCTGCAGACAGTATTCTCCTGGAACCCAGGAACTTTGCCAAGGTGAACTCCTCAGTCTCCAGGAGCTGAGCAAGTGTGTCCTGAAATCTAGCAGCAGTGCAACTCCACAGAATTTGCAGTGTGGGCTGAAATGTTTGTTCTGCAGTGGAACAGACAGTTGTGACCACTTGATAAATGTCCAGCAAGACAGTGGAAGTCGAGAATAAATAATAAATTGTGAGAAGTGTTCAGTCTGCCAGGATGGCACCATATGTTGCTGTCAAGTCCTCAGATGGTTAAACTTGTTTGACATTTTTCTTAGTCTTGTCCACAAATTCCTCTCCACACTCTCCATCACCCAGGTGGCCTGTGAGTAGTGGACATTCTCAACCTTGACATTTGTCAAAAACTTGAAGTACTTCACAGGAATAACTGACAGCTCTCATGGAACAGAGTGGGACATCTTCCTGCCTCCAACAGATTGCACAAAAGAGTGCAGAGGCTCTATAGGAGGATATCTTTGTACATCTGAGTTGTTGCTGAATGTAATCGCACATTCGGTTTCCTCAGCCTACATTCACTGGGGAATACATTATTTACCTAATGTGGTTTATCATTTTCCTTGTCAAATCAAATAGTGTCAAACAGTAGTGCTGAATTTGTTGCAGTCCCACATACACATACAATATGTGAAAGTACACTATTTCGCTCAAACACTCAGATCTCTCACAATGTAAACTGTTTATGTTTAACACTACAATGTCCAGAGCATAATTAGACAGTGTAATTAATGTGCAGATGACTGATGCTACAATTTACAGGAGTTCAGGGGACATCCATAATTATAATAATTGACATAAAAGAAAAGTGTGGACAAGTCAATCAGTGTCAAATTTTAATAAATTCAGTGCTTATTGTTGATTGTATACTTGGGGACATTACTGTGTTGATGTTGTGTATTGGCGGCACACATTATCCAGTTGTTTTCCAGAAAAACACGTAGGCACCTGTGGGCCATGGTTATGTGGGCAGGTGTGGACAAAAGTCCTCATTGTGATGTGCTTTTCACGTCCCACTCTTGTGTTAAACAACACCTAATGGAAAGAAACATTTACTTAAAAGTGAAGGTGAAGCTATAGTTCATAGGCAAAACTTTATTGAGTGATGTTCGACAGTTGATCAAATAAAAACTGCTGTAGTCATGATGACAAAGTAACGTGCTGAAAACTCAACCATGATCAGTTACCTTTTATTTATACCGTTTATTGATGATTTACTGATGCTTTATCTCTCCAATGATTCTATAAATTAAAAATACATTATACACTGACCAACTAGTACAAAAGCAGTGGCTAAATACATTAGCTCTGCATATGAATACAATGTCTTTTCTTTCCCCTTACTTCGTTGTGTATGATGCCAGTAATGTGATTTTGAGTGAGACAAGTCTGAATGGCATAAATGTATGAATCCTGCATTTAACTGCTCTAAAGGCTCATTACAGCGGCGGCACTGATGCATATTTCTGCACATCTTCATAGGCCAGCGTGGTGCTCAGGACTTTGGGCTAGATGTTTTAAGAAGATTTAGTCGGTATTTCCACATCACTCAATAGATATGATTATAAATTAGGTCCTCTGTGTGTGTTGTTCTGTGTATCTGTGTCAGGGGAGACTAAGAGCAAGGACAGAATTGATAGTAGATTATTTTGTGCTGATGGTCATCCTCTTGTTGCCTCCCCTCATGCTTCTGCCAACCATTTCCTTATTTCTTGCACTGTTTTATTATCACTCATCAGTCAGCATCACAAAAAACAGTCAATTTGTGTGTGAGTGCGCACATGCTCGGCAAATGATTGCATCATCTCACTCAATCTACCAGTAAAATTTCTCTGTGGTGAGTAGATGGATGCAACTCATTCGCTGGAGGGGATATTAAATGAAATAACAAATTTTCTGGACCCTGAGATGCTCACATGCTGTCTGTGGGCCCAAGACCTACTGATTGTGTTTGTCATTACACTTGCATAATTAAATAGGGCTTACACCGGGGACAGACTGCCTGTGCGTGCATTGTGTTGCGTCAACCCTTCGGGCCAGATGCCGCTTGCAGGCCTTTGTTGTTCACACAGGAGCAACAGCGTCTCTGCAGCAGTGGAGCTCCTGCCAAGGGTCGCTCTAGAGTGTTCTTGCCTTTGTGGCAATCAGTAAACCTTAATGCTGTTGATTCACTCCTATTTTAAACTGTGAGTTGTAGCTGTGGTTGAGTTGTAGGAAAGCTGAGACAACTTGGAGCACTTCACCATCTTGCTGTTGAACTGCACATTGATACAAAGACACACCTTCAGTTCCTCAGAGTGAGCACAGAGCCTCTTCCTTTGTTTAGGGCCGACCTGAGCAGGCAGACAACAAATTACTGATCCACAACAGGAGCTTGTGTTATGCTGAGGTAATTCATTAATTCAGTGATGTTGGACATGTATTAAGAAAGAGCAGAGCAAATAAGAGAATCATTTCTTTTATCAAAAACAAAACAAAAATTTTTTGCATTTTAGCTACTTACAAACTTTCAGAATATAAAAATAAAACCGAATAACGCAGGCAGTAGAATATTTATTACAAAGACAAATAAAAATCAACTTATCAACATACAAACCTAATAAACCAATCCTGATAATAACCTCTAAATAGGATGTGAGCATATCAGTTACTGCTTATAACATTAGGGGAATGAAAACATCATCTGAGGTGGTGGGTGTGGATGTGAAGACAAAGGAAGACCTAGCAATGGTGGTGTGTACGCAAGCTCGGGTTTGAAGGTGGCAAGCAGACGTTGGATGTTCCTGCAGACAGCCTTTTTCAAAGGTTGGTGTACAGGGTCCCAACCTTACAACATTGTGGGGGATGCTGCAATCTCTCTTAAGATGTATCTTATGAATGTGGGTACAGCCATTGGAGAGGGAGAAACTTTGTTGTGTGGCAACAGGTTGAGGATGGGCAGTAAAGCCCTTAAACATAGTTGCTCATTGGTCAGTGGTTAAAGAAAAAATGTTCAGAATGTGTTACAGTTAGACAGTCATTTCTATCTATAAAAATAAATATTGCTCTGCAATAATACAGCTGTCTTGTCACTCATGCAATACGATACGATCACAAATTGTATATAGAAACTTACCATCTGAAGCAAATGCTCACGCAATTTCCTCCCATGCTTTATCTTTTCTACTTATGTCATAATGGAATATACGTGGCTCATATAGATCTCTGTATTCTGCAACCTCCATGATTAGTTTTGTGTCATCCACCCTTGACGAGGGGTCCAAAATTGTAGCGTTTTACAACCAGAGAACAGTCACATGATTGTTGTTTGCAGAGATGCAGCAGACCAGAAAAATGCTGCCCATCATCAGATGTTCTTATGACGTTATGAACATAGTAATGGGAAAAAAAAATCCCAGCCTACCAGCAATTGTTGCCATGATCATCGTACTCACTTAATCAGTTGTGCACTCACTGTAGAACAGAATAGAATGCCTTTATTGTCATTGCACACAGTACAACAAAATTGTATGGAGTCTATCCACAGAATGGCCACACTGTTCACTTAAAACGTGGACAGGAAGTTCTTATTAAAGAGATACAGAGCACGTCTTTCTACAACAGGCAAGACTCCGACTCTCTGACTGCTCTAACCTGTTAGCATTGGCACTGGAATAGAAATCACAAGGTAATGTAACACAGTGCGTCCAGGGCCTTATAGTTTAGGTAAAACTAATACTGCAAACAATGAATCTGTCAATGTGATGATACTGTAATATGAAAAAATGAGATAATAAACCAAACTGAGTAAATATGCAGATGATTCTGCCACTTATACCTACAGTGGTGTCTCTACCTGACACAGAAAGAGTGACATGATATTTAACAACAGTCAGGTGTGTCTATTGACAGAATGTTATTATTAGTTATTTCTCTTGCATTTAGGGCAACTGTTGATGCCTGATTTAAAAACAAAAAAATATCCTGAATAGAAATAAAGTACCTCAGGAACTAGACCAGACCAGGGATTTGTCGTTGCCCCGACATTACCCTTTTATAATTTCCTGTGCCTCACCAGAATCTGTCCCATCAAATTAGAAGCCTGTTTTCCAACAACATTAATTTAGGAATCTACTACTAAAGCATAAACTATACCGTGAAGTGTATATTAAAGAAAGACCCTTAACCCCGACCTCCCCATATGACCGTATCCAACTTTGACATTTCTTTAAATCCTTTCAACCACTCTGTCTCATCCAATTTCACAGCATCCATGAATCAATAGCCCACAAACCTTGGCTCATTCCCTGTGAACCATGTATGAAATATGAAACACCCTATCCAGAATACACACATACACACACGCATAGCTGCTCTCAGTTGGGGCTCCCTCAGCATTGTCATTTCTTCAGAAGAATCTACCCACCATTAACAGCCCTCATTCATGTAGAGCAGGCAGTGGAACCTTTCAAAATGCTGAAATGTCAAGTGGATGTTACTGAGGCACTCGCTGAAGGAAAATCAGCAACTATCCCATCGTTTCACTTTAAGTACCACATTCTGACGCCCTTCAGTTGGACTTTTCTCAGATTAAAGATTAGCCTCGCTTTGGGAACATGATGAGATGTAAAGCTTTTTCGTCTTGCTGGTCCAAAAGAGGCATTTGACAGTTTTCAGTGCTGTTTGTGTTTCATGGATCAAGATTTTGTTGTTCTGTTTTTTTGTTGCATTTGAAAAAGGAACAACTGTGTCTTGAAGTGGGAAGTCTGTGTTCAGTAATTCATGACTGTGTGCTACAGTGAGGTAGGCCAATGCACGCTTCTCAGGCAAATTGAACAAAGGGAGAGTTTAATTACTGTTATTGAGCTTCAGTGTTGGATAAGCCAGTGAGGATAGAGGACTTTGGCTACATAAAGCTAAGGTAGACTTTCAAGACATATTTAGACCAACTACCACCTGCCTTTTAATTCAAGCTATGTAAGTGTTATGAACATGTGACCCAGTACCACCGATGCATGTGGTGTGGAATACATGGTGATTGCCTGGTAAGACAAGAAGGCTGTAGTGCAAAACAAAATTCACGTGTTAGCAAAGTATGTTGAGTCTAAAAGTCAACACCATGATAAGATGCTGTACCATGCCAGTTATCTCTGCATGGGGTTTAAGGTTTTGTCATGCCAGCTCAAACCAGAGAAGTCCTAGCTAAGTTGAACTTGCTTTGTAGTACAGACCCCTGGGTGGACAGGTTTGACCAGATGAGTAATCTAGGCCAGATGGTCTCCATTCAAGGTACTTGCATCCAGAGCAACCCTCCTAGTGTTAGGTGAGCACAATCCAGCTGCATGTCCTTGCATGTGATTGGCCGCAGGTGTGCCCATCTAAATAAAGTCCTGCCACTCCCTGCATGGATTTTCTCGTTCGCTACAAAGAATAACCTAGAGCCGGTTCGACACATCCCTACTAACAGTTAGGAGATGGATGAGAAGATGGATCAGAGATTTGGTCTACCTGGGATCCATTTAGACTGACACTGGGAAAGAGATTCTTAAATGTTTCCACCACTTCCTGAAGAGCCTTGACATGTCTGATTCTTGACCAGTGGCCACATGGAAGTATGTAATGGAATAACGATAAAACTCTTTGTGTGTTGTGCTGACTGGTCTTTTAATAGATTATGGGTACTTACTGATCTCAATGACCAGGTTCCTTTGAATAATAAGGTGGTCCTCGTGGAAAGATGGTGTACACTGAAGTGCTTCACTGTCTGTGTCAGGCAACCCCTGATTTGGCTCTCTCTGTCTTGTTTCAAACCTTCTCTGGTAAGGTGTAAAGCCTTGCTTCTCCACTTACCTTTCTGGTTTCCTGGTGACAATGTGGCTGGCACCCATGTATTCCCGTTCCAACACTGACCTTAGAGCCAGGCATTTCAGTGTCTTTGGTGTGCAAAGTTAGCACTGTGTAGCGGTATTTGGTGTCTATTGATAGCATTTCCAGTATCACATGGATGCTCCTCATTGGTCTTAGCTGTCAAAAACTGTCCAAACTATTGAGTTGAAGCTCCACAGTCACTCAGGGACTGAAAGGGAGTGAAAGGGACCCAAAGCCCCTCACCCCACTCTAGGTTTGGGAAGCGACGCAAGGACGTGCAGTTTCAGGTGGAGTCTCCTCCATCTGCCTACTCATTTTGCCCACTTGTTGAATGCTTCTGAGTGTTGTGGGTGTTGTGTGTCTTGGTTTTACATTGCATCTTCAAACTTTTGACTTCACATGCTCATTGTTTCACATGCAGCTCCCTGTCCTTCACATGGATAACAGAAACTGTTCTCTAAATCAGTATAAAAAACAGACAAACACTCAGGATGGTATTATATGTACGTTGCTTTGGATAAAAGCATCTCCCAAATGACATTGTATAATCGTAGAACTGTAGGGATTAATGCAATACATTTTTTGTCTATTAACACATAATAGGTTACATTATATACATCATACATACAGTGGATATGAAAGGTCTACAACAAAGAAATAAACATCAGTGTAAATTAATAAAAAAAAAAAAGACAGAATAGATCATACACACTGTTACGGTTCTGATGTTTTGTGCATTGTGCTGCTATCTTCCCTATATCACTCTGTGAGAAATAGATGCTGGCAGACTGTGGGCATGCTGCACTGTGTCACAGCCTCCTCATGAACACTAACACTGGGATGAATAGGTTATTATTGGATTCCTATCTGTGGCATTTATAAGAGGCCTGGAGGTCACCTCACCTCTCCGACAGGAAACTCAATGTTTTGACTTTCACAGCTCTCATTCACCTCCTTTTGTGCAAACTCGCATACATAATGAATCACAAAAGTCAGATATCATTATTCTGCATCTCTGTGCTGCACCAAATATTGCTCTTGAACGAGGTTCTTTTCTTATTCTGACCTTGATTATAGAATCCATAACTGTTAATGAAGGGATTTGAACTTCTTAGAGAAAACTGAATAGGCAAGTGAGAAGATGTAATGACTTGAAAGGAGTGTTCTGTATTTGCAGGCTTGTGCTAGTACAGCCCCACCATTGTTAAGACAACTAAATTTTCTAATATCAAAAGACATAAAGTTTGTTTTTTTTCTATTGCCACATGGAACAGGTTGTAAGCAGGGGCAATGTCACAAAGTGATAGAAAATTTGCATTTCATGTTTGTATTGTATTAAACATGAAAGCATTTGTGTCAAAATCACGCTTTAAGTGATGGACAGATAATTGAAAAAATACTAGCTTTAGGTGTGATGTAGTGGTATAGACAAATGTTCATGAGAGCATTATTCAGTGCTCAGACTCTATTTTTAACAGACCTCTATCCATCACATAATAATTACATACATGCTTCTGTAAACTTTATTGCATATACTAATTTGAACACCCTGTTTGAGGAGGGAAAAAGACAGATTATGCAAACCACACAGATGCTAATGCCCCGTAAAATTGGATTCTGAGTCTGACACAATGTCCACACGCGTTGTTTCAAATCATTAAAGTTCATTAGCAACAGGAAGCTTCGGTTCTGTCCTACTTCGTAAATGTCACAGACCATTTTATTTCTTGGAAAAAAGAGAGCCCCCATTAAAACTAAACAGTTTTGAACAATTATGGGCCAAACTGCTCTGTCAAAACTGTGTGAAAACTACTTTTCTTGCTGAGTTCCTGGAGAAATGTTGATCAGTTCCTTGTTGAAGGATGTGTATATCACCTTTAGTGAGCATGCTAGAAATGATTTGCCTTTAGCTGCTGATCCTGTTGGACTAGTTTTGCAGATAGGACTTATTTTGGGTCTATTCCATTATGTTTATGGTTGTGATACCACCATGAAATGAGACACAAAAGCAGGCTGATACAGTACAGTAATATACTAAAAGAGAGGTACAAAAGCTAATGAAATCGGAAAACAATCCAAACCCAGCAAGGTAACAAGTTTTTAGGCACCTGGATGCAAGGTTCATGGTCGCAGAGGACAAAATACCGAAACTGAAGGAAGCAAAGTACACTGGAGTAATTGTTGGAAATGTTAAGTGGGTGAGTGATTTGATTGGAAAAATCAGGTAACAGCAATGTCAAAGAAAGACACAGAGGACAGGTTTGAACATGGGAAGAGGGTTAAGTGAGTGGGACTCAAGGGAAAGGGGTATTTGCAGAGCAGATCACAGAAGGTAGAAAGGTCTGAAGGAGAAGACAGGTGCCTGAGGGGAGGGGAGGGAAGAAGCAGAGGAGGAAAGCACAAACAGGACTGAAGCAGACGTGACAAAGCTAGAAGATAGATCAGCACCTGGAGTTATCATCCTTCCATGTCGACCTTCTCAGTCCAGACCATGTTCTGTCTTAATGTCCCATGACTTGCTCCTGTGTTCCTTTCATAATTGCTACAGCCACTAGAGGGCTTTGTATCTTGAACATACAGATAGGTTGGTTAGGCTCAGAGGACAACCTGTTCTTTCAACGCATGGCATGTTGCATGCAACAAGCAGCTGTGGAGAGTGATGGTTTCAATTACTTTTTTCATTTATAAATACTGAACATGTTCACATATCAGTTATAATCATCAGTATCATATCAGTTATAATCGTAGAAATGTGTTTCATACCCACCAGCTATGGACATCTTCAGTAAAATAGGAAACCCATCCACACATAATAGACATAATATTGACTACGATATTTATAGCGTTATGCAGATGACATTCTGCTGTACAAATCTTTTGGCCCCAAACACACCAGCTCTCCCTTTTTTGGGTACAAGTTTGATTTGATCTCTCCTTGCTCTGGTCCACTGTTTTGAATTTTGATTTCTGCTCCGGAAGAAGCAAGGAGAAATCTCCTGAGGAGCCACGAGTGTCACAGGCCGGGTTACCGGAGAGAGCAGGACCCAAATGCAGACACGAACAAGGGGGCCAGAGATATTTAAGCAGTTTATTTCAGGCTTAGGCTTACGGGTAGTCACGACAGGCAGGGTCGAAGACCAGGTAATCAGTCCAAACGTGACACGAAAAGCAAAATCCAAAAATCCAAAATCTCAAAGCACACACAGGGAAACACAAGGAATCAAGGCAGGAACATGGAGACTAACACAACAACGAACCAACAGAGAACAAAGGCAATGACACAACTTAAATAGACAGGTGAGGGCAGGAAAACGAGACACAGGTGAGACCAATCAACCAATCAAGAAACAGGAAACAAGCAGACAGAAACATGCAAGAGAAAAACTTCTCAAAATAAAACAGGAAACAAAACAAACTCAACTCAGAACCATGACAACGAGTGAGGAAACAATGCAGTGTCCTTCACAGAAGTCTTTGACCAGCTGCCTCCCCCCCTTATCGGATATCACTTCTGGATTGCACATTGCAGCAGAGCTGACGGATATGATGCATTGCAACATCACTACAGCGTCATACTGAAGTGAAGACAGGACTTATTAAACTTAAGTGTAAAATACAAGTTTTACGTTTAATTTTTCAGTCAGGTCGGGCAGAGTTTCTTTGTCAGGAAGAAACACTTTTTAATCACATGTATATTTTATACCATTACCTCAGTATTGCTACATTATGAGCACGAGTTACATTATTTCCATTTTCCTAAAACACTTTATCTAAGAAACAGTTCCCAGTTTCACAAGACACCCTTATCATATACCGGTTTATTGAAGAATGAATTCTCAGAATATCGATAATTAGATGCAAATAATGAATAAATAATAAATGCACCTCTGATACAGAATGTACACTCAGGTTTTATACAAATGCATGTGTTCAATGGGTAATGAGCTGCAGGGAGGAAGCACTGCTGCTTTAGGTCTCCATGCATCCTCTGTGGGAAGGAGTAAGGTGCATGAAAAACATGCAGGCGAGGGAAGCATGGAGAGCATGCTTTAAGAGACTTTAGGATGGGACTTTGGTTTCATTGGTTATTCTGACTCCCTGGCCCTCTATAATAACTTTATGGGCCATATGAACAGTACAGAGCTGTAATCAATGTTTGCAGTAGCAAACAAAATATCTATTCTCCAGTGGTTGAACCAACAACTTAAGCAGAAACTGTGATGTTTTATATTGATGTGGTCTTTGGACAGCAGGTTAAGATGACACTGCAGTTTGCTGGTTTCAGCTCAGACATTTTTAAAGATCAGGAAGTATTTTCATTTGCTAAAAACCTTGAAAGTGCCATGCGTTCAGTTAGCTTATCCCCTTTTGACTAATGTAATTCCTGAAATGCACAATGAAGTAAACACAAAGACCTTGCACGCCTCCATCTTTTTCAGAATTCAGCTGCCAGTTTATAAAGAGTTTCATTTCTTCTCTGGCCAACAGTGAGCTTTAGGTGAGGGTTAACGTTTGCATTTTTAACTTTTACGACACACTGACTGAGAAGCGATACACCCTTTTTCGCCTCCAGCTTTAGAATACACTTCCTGAGGAGATCAAGCAAAATCACTGTCATCTTTGACGTCACTGCCAAAACACATTTTTATGGGCTGGATTTTAAGTATTAGATTTTGTGGCAACTCAGTGCATCTTTTATGTTTTTCTAATCATATTTAGTTTTCTGTGATGGCACTTTTTCCTCTGCATTTCATCCTAAATGTGATGTCGTGGGTATTGAATAGACAGGGTGCTGCCTGACAAGGTGAGATCATTGGATATATGGATGTTCAGTTCTACCTGCATTATATAACAATTTTCACTGTAAATGAAAATATAGTCTTCATACCCCCCCCCCTAACCGTCTTAACGAGCCAGGATCTGGCCAAGGTTTCTGCCTGTTAAAAGGAAGTTTGCTCATGGTGGAACTGTTGGGTGTAATCATAGTAATGAGTGTGGTCTAACTAAGTTCTGTTTGTAAAGTGCCCTGAGATGACTTTGCTAGAATCGGTGCTTTATAAATAAAATTGAATTGAATACATTGATACGATTTGTTTAACTGAAAGACATAGTTTACAGTGCCTTTTTAAGCCCTTAGCAGGCAGCAGCCTGGGGGGACCACTCTGCTGCTGCTCATTAAGCTTATTGCTCTGAGTGCACAGTAATGACCGAACCAACCACCACCAGCGTCCCTAGTGGAAATGATGGCCCTGAATGTGTCATAGCAAGTGTGTTTGTGTATATCATTTTGCACACAATTGTCTTCATTTCTGTTAGTGGATGAAGTGCACAAGGACGCCTGTAACGTTCAGATCCCTGAAGCCTTGAGCTTGTGCTGCCTCCTACACTCAAAGCCGGTGGAGTCATGCTTTCAGGTGGAACACGAGCTGATCTATGCAAAGTCGTGTGTCAGATACAGAGTAATCTGCTGTGCACTTACGCTCCACACTCTGATTGAGCTCTGAATGGAGAAGGGTTAAAGGGGCACTCTAGCAATTTTGCACATGAAGATGGGTTTACTCATGAGGTCAACTGCTCAGCCAGTTGTATAATGTCTTCTGGAGAAGCTTTCTAACAAATAAATAAAACCCTGGTGATGTCATCAGGTTTACAAGCTGTGTTATATCGTGATTGAAGCATCAGAGTCCTCGTGAAAGCCTGCATTTACAACCCGAGGAGTGGAATTTTGAAAGGAGCCGCCTTTTAAATCGTCAGTTGATTCTTTATTTTGTTCTGTATTATTTTAATCATTAATCAAGATAATAAGCTCTATTCTTTTTTTGGATCTGTAGTCATGAACAAACAGTAGAACAGAAAAGCTTTTTGCTCGCAACAACCATCTGGGCTGCTTCCATTTGATCTCAGTTGGACATGAGTCTTCAGGCTCATTTCTTTTCCCTCCAGATGTGTACATTGACTGTATATGTGGTTGCTGGGCCAGGCATGTTTGCTTTAAGCTGCAGAGGAAATGACCGCAAAGAGGAATTCAGATTAGATAGCAGATTCAGTCTCTTGACCAAAGAACCATTTATGTTCCACGCTGCTGCTGTCAGGTGAAAACCAAGCAAAAGGAATTTCA
Source organism: Datnioides undecimradiatus (assembly GCA_008933995.1). Taxonomy (NCBI): domain Eukaryota; kingdom Metazoa; phylum Chordata; class Actinopteri; order Lobotiformes; family Datnioididae; genus Datnioides; species Datnioides undecimradiatus. The sequence continues at coordinate 1,473,922 of WARS01000169.1, read as the reverse complement.
TTGTTTCTTACAGTTCAGTTAGTATACGCCAAGACCGCAGGGCTGCCTGCGCTGCTGTCTGCTGCTGAGCTCATTAATGTTTTTGTGCCGGTTGTATATCACGGCACTGGCCTCATTAATCCTGTTACAAACCCCCGACAAAATAAGAGCACAAAATAATACACCCTCACTTTTCTCTCCAGGAGAACATGACGTTTGGGGCGTGGTGTGTTTCTATATAGTGGCGCTGAAACTTAGCCCGTGGAGTTCCAACATTTTAGATGCACACTTAAATGTATAACGGCCAACACAATGTTTATGCCATAAAATTGACCGTATGGTATGTAAATAATAATTATTACATGTTTAGGACAGAATTATCTGGTACTAATGGTGGGAACCTTTCTGTATCATCAGAATCAAAGTTTTCACATTTTGTTCAGACTGCAGTAAAACTCATGCCTCTATGACCAGCGTCAAAGAGGCCCTCAGAGCCGTAACTAATCAGCCAGTACTGACCCCAGCTCTGTAAACCAGATTGTTTTAAGATCCTTTGTGTCTTTTATTGGGAGGGATTTTAAACAGTATACTGAAATAAGTGGAGCGTTTCAAAGCCACTGGCCATTGATGCCTCGTGGGTGCAATTTTATAGTTGTCAGCCGTTCTGTGCCCACATGTTGACAGATCTGAGTAAAATTTCCCTAATAAAATATCAATGTCTATCTGCATTTGTTGAGTTGTGTGCTTATACTATCCTGAATGTTTCCAACATCATTCACACTCCAGTGGAATTATAATTTCACAGACCGGCCCGAGGAAAAAGCTTTAGCTGATTTATAACGGTCATGCTCTACCTGCAGGCATGCTGCAGTGGACGCGTTGCACCTCTGCTAAGCGTATTTCCTATTTCGGCCACAGGTCTTTTCAAGCCAGAGAGGGCGTCGAGCATGGGGGAGAGGCAGTCGCCTGCCAGCAAGCACATGAAACCACTTCAGACAGAGGAGTTTAATCTTGAAGAAACTGGACCAGGAACTCAACTGTCTGTACCTGTTCCTTCCTGTTTCCAGGTCTTGTGAACAAAACCCACATTCAAACCCAGACTGCATAATTCGATGAAGCTGATAAGATGTCTTTTCACTTTGTTTGGAGTTCTGTCTCTCGCTTTATTTACCTTGCAGCCAAGTGTTCTTCAATGCTTTCCCCTGCATTTAATCTAAAGCACACTCAGAGTTTGACAAATGTTTGGAAGATAAGTGAAGGTTTCCTTTTTTTCCCTCACCCTGATCGAGATTACGATAAAGAACCCCACAGATGGTTCACTGCGATACGAAGCGCGCTGCTAATCAGAGCCCTGTCAAAGCAGTGACTCTCCTCCAGCTGTGCAAAATCACCACAGAAGGTGATAATGAGTGACCATACGCCCACTTTTGCAAATCATATATGTATTATGCTTATATTATAATTATATCACAACCCTTAATGTGCTTGTCTCTTGGAGAAATATGGCAGGAAACATTCTAGAGGTTTTTTCCCAGCTTTAATGGATGCATTCTGCCCCATGACACAACTGATATGACCTGCTCACAAAACTTCATACCTAAGCACACATGATCATACTATTTGGCGTGAGGAATAATAACGGCACTATTATAGGATAATTCAATCAGAACTTAATACAACATCAGCTCATAAGCATGTAGAGCAGATATGTCTGAAAACCTTCACCATGTCCAGATACAAATACTGTGAGCATGAAGATAACAGTATGATCTGGTGAAAGACGCATTTAAAAATGAGTTTACAGGTCCAACGAGTTTAACGGGCAAGAACATCAACTGCCTAGAGATCTCAGAGGCTTGTGCTGCTTACAAAGAAATTGTTTAAGGAGGTTTTCATCTCGATAAAAAACACAACTACTCCAATTGTCTGACAGACATGTTGTATTGAGACACGTGCTCATTTCATATTTGTCTGCTGGGCTAAAATCTTCATAAATGTTGAGCTCCTACAGTCATTAAACAGTTGCAAATAAGGTGCTAACACAGTAACTTCAGTTAAAAAATGGGTCTTAAGTGTGTCAAAATAATGGAATTCTGTTTTATGGAAGCTTTAGGTTCACATGACCAGGATCATCAAGGCTCAACTGTTGCATTATGGGAAAGATAAAAGCCAATGTGGTCTCAGAGAACAGAGCCAACATGGCTGCAGAGAAGAAACCCATGAGCCCCAAGATGGCCATGTTCCTGCACCCTCCCTGAGGCACACATGTGTCATCTAGCACTTTCATTTGTTTCATAATTGTGCGTAATGTTGTTGGTGTTGTTAACATGGACAACACGTGCTTTTTCCGTTGCTGTGCTAATGTCGTTGGATTATCAGCGGAAAGAAACGGACACTTGAGTGAGAGTTTAAAGCGAACAACGTATGTTTGACACTTTTGAGTTTTCACTGACAGAGAGAAACAGTAAGCCTTCAGAAGACACCTCTGTGATAATTAGATCAATTAGACCAACGTAGTTACACCAGTCTTTTGGAAGTAGGTGCGAATGCATGTGTATGTGTCAGAGAGCATGGCGCCCCTCACGTGAACCTCTGCTCGCAGCCGATTCTACATGAATTTGATGCTTTCACTTTTGTGGTTTGCAACCAACTGACCAGGAAAAGAAATTTGTGAACCCGATCAGTTATTTAGAAATCATCAAGCTTTTTATTTGGCCATCATGGAGTTCTGCCTTGTCCCACACTGACATGAGTTTCACTCCATTAAGTCAAAGGCAAATCTTCGCCTGACGGAGCTCATCAGTGGGGAAACAAAAGGACGTCCAACTCGCAAGTGCACGCTCAAGGTGTTTTGGACACGACTGCTTAAAACAACCTTGAATTGACTTGGTTGGGAAAAAGGAAACTAATGTGTGAATTTGTTTTTGTCTTCTCATGTTTTAGCTGACTCCCCACCACCCTGTTGACCCCATGTGGAAGTGGATGAGATAAGGAAAAAACATTAGTAAAAAAAAAGACTTCCTGTCCCACAGTAAACATCATACTGCTGAGACACGGCACTATACATCCACGTTCCCAGTTGGCGCCCCATCCAACAACTGGGCTATACCAGACCAGCTGACAGTTATTATAAGTAATGATATATAGTTAATTCCTCCAATGATAGCCTGTCACTTGAATGACAATGAACTCTGTGTGTAGCCAGAGACTCTGGCCCCCGGGCTGGGAGGACATGAGATTTTTTAAGAAGGACGATTCCTCCCAGTCTGAAGCATTACAGCCAGTGCGGCACCTGATGCCAAGCAGAACCCCACAGTAGAGAGACAGTATTACACTGCAGCATGTAAACACACACACACACACACACACACACTTTACTGTAAAGTCATGAGTGTGTGTGTGTCTTTGCATGCAACACACAAGGTAAATAATGAGCTCCAAGTCAGGGACATGCCCTCTATAAGAGCTGAAATCATATGTATCAAAGAACATTAACCTCTTCAGATGCAGTGCTGGTGTTTAACTATGTGTAAAGGCATGTTGTGCTGTGTGTGTGTGTGTGTGTGTGTGGGGGGCTGCTTTGCTACATTGGTCCCAGCAGCAGCAGTAAATAAAAATAAAACTACCAGATAACATTTCATCTCTGCTCGTCTAGTGCTAATATTTCTCCACGCTGAAGAGTGTGGATCATTAGCGCCGCTGAAGACAGCCCTGACAAAGCTCCGACAGAATGCAGTTGAGTCTCCTGCTGTTAGATCTTTGCGCTCCTGTGTCTGAGTGACAGAGAGGAGACAGACAGAAAGACAGGGAGAGCGAGAGACATGGTGATGAGGGGACGCAAAAAGCTGAAATTAAACATGTCTCAGAAAGTGGACTTGAATGAAATACCCGATTTGTTTGGTTTTGTCCTGGTGCTATATTTCTGCCTTCAAGGTGAAGCAGTATAAAACGACAATGATGTACCTGTACCGCACTGAATGGCCGTGCGTCATCGCAAAGTATCCAACAGCGAGCACGCTCCTGTCGCTAAATATAAGTTTAATTTCCTGCCGTATTTCCACTGACTGGAAGCTGCTTGCTTCGGCTGATGAACAAAGTGAAAATCAACACATGTCCTCAAATAATCAGATTCTACTGTGTCCATGTTTTCACACATAAACCCACGATGGATTTAAACTTAACGCTGTCAGAGCGCGACCTGTCGGGCTTGGGCGCGCTGGCGCAGAGACTTTTTGGGAATAATTCACTGTTTCCACCTGACAACAGCAGCGCCGCATCCAAAGCGGAGGAGGAAGACTTGGAAGTAAACACCGACGTTTACTCCAGGGTGATAGTCACCGTCATCTACGTGGCTCTATTCGCTGTGGGCTCTCTGGGGAACTCCATCACCCTGTACACCCCAAGGACCAAAAAGACCCTGCAGAACCTCCGAGCACAGTGCACCACACCTGGCCAGCCTCGCCGTCTCCGACCTGTTGATCCTCGTGCTCTCGATGCCCATCGAGCTCTACAACTTCATCTGGTTCCACCATCCGTGGGTGTTCGTGACGCAGGGGTTACTACTTCCCCTCCGGGACAAGCGTTCCTACGCTACCGCGCTCAACATCGCCAGCCTGAGCGTGGAACGCTACATGGCCATATGCCACCCGTTCAAAGCCAAGAGCATCATGTCTCGCAGCCGCACCAAGAAGCTCATCAGCGCCATGTGGCTCGCGTCCTTCGCCCTCGCGACGCCGATGCTCTTCATCATGGGCCGCCAGGTGACGCGTGTGCGCGAGAAGATCTGCACTGCCATCGTCTCCCGGCTACCATTAAGACTGCAGCTTCCAGGTGCGTCGGCACCAATGGGTTGCTGCTGCAGGCTGCTTTGCGCGCGTGACGCTTCATTAGTTATCGTTACGCACGAGCGCGAATGAAAGAGAGAAATAGTGCCGACAGCTGTAGGCTTGCCAGATGCATCCGTACCCCGCGTTACATTAAGACAAAAATATAAACACAAAATGAATGTATTGACTCACATTGTTTCTGTAGTCTGAAGGTCTGACCAGAACCAGCTGCAAACGCAGCAGCATGCAGGGTGCTACAGGTGTGATGTGGAAGCTGAAGGGATCACGGATCATCCATCTGTAGATTGACAAAAGACAAACCGATCAATAACTTCTTTGATTCGTGACCAATCACTGCCTTTTCTTCTCTCTGATTCTACCGAACTGAATACATTTGCCTATTGGGCTGTTGGTCAGACCGTTTGAACACAGTGAAATCAAGCCCCAGATTGCGCATCTCAGTGTGTTACGTTAACGTCCGAGCCACAGAAACATCGGATAGCCGAAGGTAAAGGGGAGGGTGTAAGCACAAAACAGTTTGAGAACCACGTCTTTGTGCTCTTCAAACCCTTTTTAACTGGACTTCAGGGTTTCTTACTGTCTTAACTTTATATTTCTGTTACTGTTTGTTTCCATGTTGCTTGAAAAGTGCAAGTGCTTTTCTTCTTCTTCTTCTTCTTCTTCTTTCTTACATACGGTTTACATAATGAAAATGTCATTTTACGCTTGCCTGGATTTGAGAGAAACACTCTTGGTTTGTCTTGACCTGCCAGAGTTGCATCATTTTTTTTTTTACAGAGATTATTTCACATTGATTATTTTGTCACAGTGTCAGGCCTGTTAATCCATGTTAATGGGTGACAGGGCAAAACATAAAGAGATTGGGTGTTATCAGCAAGTGTGCGAGTGAGTGAGGAGTGAATGAAAAACATGTGCGCACACACACTCCTCCCCTGAGTAACAAAGGCTGCTTTCAGCTCTGTCCCTCTGCTCCTTGGGATAAATGGTGTTGCTCTGCAGGTCACAGCCTGTATAAATGATTAGGCCATTCTCCCCTCCATTGTTTACAATGCACAGATGAGAAACCCAAGTGTTGTGATTTGTGCTGGGAGAGAATTGGAATGATGAGGTGAGGTGTTGCGCTTGTCTCATGCCAAGTGTCTGCAAGCTGCACACAAAGGGATGTGACATCAGCTGGTGTGTATGTGCGAATGTCTGTCTCGGGCTCTTCTGTAATCATTCTGATCGCCATCATCTGCGGCAGTGTCTGCTGTGTCTGCTTTAACTCCCCTGCTCTCCTGATGTTTCTCCCACGTGTTTGTCTTGTCTGTTGTTTGTCCTTCTACGTCTCATCTCGCCTATTCATACATCCTTCCCGAGAATAACTATCTGAAGTGGTGCCAAAGCTAACAATCCTTATTTTCTGATGCTTTCATTGCTTCCATTGAAATTCATGAGCCATGCTCCAGCAAATGATTCTTTCCAGCGGAGAAACATTTTCCCACACAAGAGGTCGTGCCCTGTAGAAATCAACAGTTATTTTTTCCACTTGATGTAATAAGCAGAACAATAAATACATTGAGACAGTCAAGTCTGGGGACATTACGTGACGCAGGCCTGAAAAACAAGAAAAGCAGGAGATCAAATTGCTCCATAACATTTCATAAGTGTGTGTGTGTTTGTTTGTGGGTACGCTGTACGGTAACTGTGTATACGGGAGATGCATTATGAGCTGCTTCTTCGGTGCCCTGTTGGCCATGGAGGTCCTCAAACACTCTGCCTGTTTTGACAACAGTGAGCGACACTGAGGTGTGTGTGAGAAACCTGAAGTGAAAAGGGGAGAGGAGGAGGTCGGAGAGGATGGCGGTAACATTGTCAAGCAAAGGCTCAGTCGCCCTCAAGCTGGGTGTTGCAGTGCTGTGAGAAACTCCCTTAAAATGGCAAAATATAAATAATACAGAAAAAGACTGTTAACTGTTTTAGAATGTAAGTTTGTTTCCATTTAAACCAAATTCTTTCAGTTCGTAGTCATGATCTTCAGGATTTCCCAAACTGGATGTTGTGGTGACGACTCGTGGATTTTGGACTCACGCTGCAGGTGTTTGAATTCCGAGGCCAGCGAACACTGAGTCGCCTTGTCAGAAGTACATCAAAAGAGCAGCTGTAGGTCTGATGCCACAAACTCATATAAACTCACACGCTTTAGTAATAATAAGCTTTTTTCTATCATGCAACTGCAGTCTTTCCACACACCCACAGAACAGATTAGAGCTGGTCGTCTTGCTGCTCCTCCTGGTTCTTCCACTCAGGACTCGACAGTTCTAAGTCCCAGGGGCAAAAAGAGAGAACGTTTGGGACACTGGAACAGTATTTGTGTGTGTGTGTGTTTAGCACAGGTTGACACAAAAGATTCACAACAAGATGAGTTGAAACTTAGGTTTTAAGCACTGCGACATTCTAAAACCTGCCAGTTTTGTACAAATACAAAAAGGACAGAGGGAGCATCGTTACCATAGCAACAACTTTTTTACTTCAGTGTTTCTGTCAGCAGCGCTGCACAGTTTCATGAAGGGATGTCACGGTCTCATCTATAAAACTTCACCACCATGGTGTTTATTGTGTCAGCTCAGCATAAAGGACTCTTCCTTGATTTTCTGGTTTGTTTCCATTGAAAGCATTCATTTCCCCTGAGGACACACCCTGACAACTGGCGGATTAGCTGCCAAACGCGAAAATTACAAAAAACATTTCAAAGCAATTTAGCTTATTTCCTTCAAATGTTTAGATAAAAAAGCTTATAATAAAGTATGGTCTACATCTTCTTCCGCCTCAGATGTTTTCCTTGCTGGGCTGCTCTTGTTTTCTATTATAACACGGAATAAGCACGCTTCTTGTTGCTTTTCTCTGATTGGCTGCTACCAAATCAGTAATGAGCCCCCTAATTTAAGTTTGAAATGTCAAATTTCGTCAAATTCTTCTGTTTAACACTATAAATTCCACTTTATTCACATGGCTTGGCTCCCCTGGAAACTAATGATACTGATATTCCAACTGTCCAGTTCAATCAAATCTGTAATTCGCCATTCAATGACATGCCTTTTTTTTTTTTTTAATGATATAACACAGAATAATAATCAAGATTAATATTCAGAGAAATATCAGTTAGTCTGCATTTTCTTTTGATGGGTGGGGGGCTATAATGGAGCTGATAATAGAAAAGGAGGAGGGGGGGAGGGGTTCATGGATGTCTGACTTTATTACCATGAATACGATGCACTGATAGCAAGGGCCGCACGCACCTCGCAGTGAACAAGTGAAACACTTATTATCATTTCAATGATTTCTCTGGAGATGTAATTCTTATGGCAGACAGTGATCACTATTACCTTGTTCACTGTTGGACAAGCAGCCTGAATACTAATCAAATAATCTTCGTAATTATCAGTAGTAATATCTTTATTCATATAGACGCTTTCTAAAACAATGCTAATGCTTTGCAAAAAAACAATAAAATCATGCCAGTTAATCAAAGATCTCAAACAAATATATAACCTACACACAATCAAATACATTAAAATAAAACAACAATGACCATCAGCTGAGAAAACAGTGTCATCTCTTATATCTCTACTTAAGACCTGGTTGAGGTTCACAGCTGAGGGATCCATGCAGGAAAGGGCCTGTCCCCTCCAGGGACAAGTGGAGATGTTGGAACCATCAGTGAGGCCCTGCTGCATGAGGAGCAACCAAATAACATATGTAGACAGGGAGTCTGACAAATCAAGGCTTTAAACCTGGGCAGTAAAATCTTCTTCTGATTCTGGACAGCTGCTGTTTTGTACCAGCTGCAGTCGTCTATTGATGCAAGAGCAAAGTATTGGCGCTAATCAAACCTGGAGGAGATAAAGGCAAGGATGACCTTTTCTAACTGTTCAGGTCAAAGAAAAGACCTGATCCTGAGTCAGTGCCTCAACTCAGAGTTCAATATAAGGTTTTCAGACTTGTGTTCAAACATCATTTGATAATTTAGAGAGATGAGACTCAGATGATGCTGGTGCCGGAGGGGCGAACGAGAATGACTCCTGTTTGGAGTCATTTAATTGCAGGACAAAGTACCACTAGTACCAGTGAGTGATGGGGCATACAGCTGGCTGCACAAGAGGAGGAGTCATTATATGAACCAATCAAGTACCGCGTCACTGATGTCAACTTAATATTTCATCATTGTATTAGAGCAGCAATATCTCGAGGTATAGACTACAATCAAGGCATTCTAACAGATAAAAAGATATCAATCGGGTCGGGTGAGTCCATCGGTCATTCTTGAAAATTCAGGAAACATTTTCCATTATCTCTGCCAATCGATAGCTCGTCTCCTGTATTAAGTTGTGCTTTGTATGTGTCCCTTGGATTGTAAAATTGAATTTCAACGCAATTAATAAACTATTTCTTTTTCATCTCTTATCCATCTCGCCCGAGGCAACAATTCCTTGTTAGTTGATGACTAATCACCCACAATTCCATCATCCCGAAACTATTCAGCAACGATGGCAAAACACTGAGATGAAACAAGACATTTTGATATATGCCGCTGTGAGGGATAGACTGAACCGTCGGCACGTTAATAAGAGAGAAAAATAAAACGGAAATAAATTGATAATGAAAATAATTTCTTGGTTTGTAAATGACTATAACTAGGTACAGTTTTATACTCGAGTATTCCCATTTTATGACAAGACGGGTCTATGAACCCAATAGCTCGACTCCACACTCAGAATAAAGTTCAAAGGAGTGAGCATCAAAAGCAAAACAATGAACAGGAAAAAGTAAAACACAAGTATCAATTAAAATTCCTCAGCGGTGCTGAGGAAAATAAGGCCGAAGCAAACAGAAAATCACTCTTTCGAGGAAAAACACTAGAAACAGACAGCTCCAAAGTTAACAATAAAAAATCACTCTCAGAATTCCAGGAAAATGCGAACAAAGTAAACAAAACCTTCAGGCAAGACAGAACGTAGAGCAAGGTAATTTTAAATACATAAAGACGCTTGGTTCTCGTACAGGCATGACACGCTACTCTAACTGGCACAAGACGGGGAGACGCAGACTTTTATACACAAGAGGAAATGGGGAACAGGTGGAAACAATCAGGGCGGGGAAGACAATCAGACAGGCGGGAAACACGAGAGGAAGGGCAAGCCACCTGAAACGAGAGGGAAGTTAGATCTTTCAAAATAAAACAGGAAATCACGAGACAAGACACAGACACCAGCTTGACCAGACTTAGACCTTGACATTTTATGCTTCTGATATTTCTTCCATGCTCATTTCAGATGGCACAAATCTCCCTCTCACCAAGCAGTTTGTTTTTTTTGCCTATTGGTAATTCGCTGTGACTACTGTTGACCTCCTTGCACCATAAATAAATGTGCAAACATGGGTATGTGTGTAACGTATTTACCGAGCCACAGGAGGAATGCATGAGAGAGGAAGAGAGGGTGTGAATGAGAGAGAGGGGCTAAAGGACTTAGTGAGCAAGAGAGGATTTGTTTTTAATTTCTTCAGGGCTGCAGGATGTGAGCAAAGTGAAAGTGAAGTTAAGTCACTGCTGCTGACGGTCAGCTCAGATATTTCCAGTGCATTTGCATTTTACATGCTGCGTGTGCAGCTTGGCGCCGGTGTGTGCACTTACCTTGGCCTGTGTACCTGTGAGCTTGTTTGCTGTCGTTGCACTGAGTGGTCTCCTGCTGTGCAGGAGCCTCTGCTTGGTTTGTACAGGGTCATGTTGTTTGTGCAGCAGGATGAGCCTGAGCTGCAATAGCACTTGAAATGGAAGGTTGATAGGTTGAAATCGTGCTTTCATTGTGCTGTGAAAATGTCTTTCCCTTCCTCCTGGTTGACACATTATACAGACTGCAGGCTCGGTCCTTCTCTTTGCATGGACCGACTAATGTCACATCTCACAAGTGATATAAACAACTTCCTGAACTAGAACCACTGTATAATTCTTAGGGTGAGGATAATACATATTTATTTTACTGTATTAATGCATGTTCCCTTCTAAGTAAGGGGACATGTGAGTAATCCAGCTCTATTGCTATTTTAATCTGAGTTCTGCAGGGTTCATGGTAGTCCATTAAAAACGACAAAGACCAAAAATGCCAATCTCACGAGTGGTAGTCCATCCAATGCTCATTGATATATTTCAGTCTGCACCAAAGAGGTGGCGTGACCACCTGACCACCGTTCTTATAAGCACCCTGCAAAAGCCTCACTGCTGTGCACTTTGCTTACAAATGTTAGCTATTTGACTTGGTGCCTATTAATAGTTAGCATTGTCATATCATAAAAGAGCTAACCATTGAGCAGCTCATAACTAGTGAACTGTTCAGTGTGCACCTTCATCCAGAGATTATGTCTAGCTGCTTGAGAGGCTGCAGAGAATATGCAGTTAGAAATGGATCATTTGTTTCTAATATATACATTTTAGTCATCTGCAAATGCAATGTCGTTGATGTTTTCAACTTAAGACAACATATGCAAATTGAAGAAACATACCACAATATGACATTCAGAATACATTTAGAAAAAAACTTGGTGTAAAGATACTTGCAAAGTTGATATCTCTGTTCACCAGTAAACCCTTTACACTCAGTTATACCTGCTAGCTAGTTAGCTCACAAGATTTGAGTGTCAGTGACAGACTTTTTATTGACAGTGTGCAGAAGCAATCCCCTTCTTATTTGTTTCAAATGTCAAATTCAATACAAGATATATGATACAGTGATGACACTGCTGTTCTTTGGCTTAAATGTACAAAGACACATCAAGAACAAACAAACAGAGAAATGATATTGACTCAGCTTTATTTATACAGAAACTTTCAGGCTGTACATGGCAAAACTGAAACAGCACTGACAGAAAACAAAAAACACTATAAACCGTGAAATATCAAGGGATTTTGCACAATTTAAAAACTTACTCTTGTACTTTAATGAGACAGGAACATTTCAGAGTAAAGTAGTGAAGACTTAATGATCTGGCTGGAACATAAAATGAAAGAAATTCTCTGATTTCAGGAAAACCAGCTTCATTTAACGTTTTAAAGTAAAAGATTTTTAGAACCATTTTCTAAAAAACACAAGATCACATAATCCACTGCTTGTTTTAGTTCTGAAAGATTCTGAACCAGCTTTAGTGCAAAAGACCATGATTAAAAGCATGATTAAGAATTTCAGCATCTTTCTGAGTTAAAAGAAATTGAATTCGGTGATATCCTAAGAAAATAAAAGGAGGTTGTAATGACCTTGATGAGTGTTAACATTTAAATTGGTCCAGAATCACTCCTTGGGGTCATTGGGTCAGACAGAGATATATACAGTTGTGTATCATCAGCATAATATAATTGTTGACATAGTGATGGTTAATAAGGTTTCCAAATGGAAGCATATTAAAACAACCTTGTTCTAAGAATGCTTCCCCGAGTAATACCATCTTCAATACCATGAGTGTCTGTATGTGTACTTGCACTTGTACACAGGAGGCCAGTTAAATATGATTGAAACCAAGCGAATCCACAGTCGGAGACCCACCAATTTCTCACTTCTTTCACTTTAAATTCTGTAATGAACCATATCAATTGCTGTATCAAAGGAGGCCATCTTTTTTAAAATACTATGCAAAGGTAGCTGGCATGACTTTCATCAAGGCATTTCACCTGAGGAACTGCATTTGAACTCCTTGTTTGGTTATTTTGCAACTGAAAAGCTGTTGAGGTTAAAATTTCATCATTATTACTTTAATTTTCTGACTTAAACATAGCTTAACCATGTCAGGTGATCTTCTACTTCAGTAAACTTTAGGAAAAATGTAGAAGAGTACATAATATACATGAATTTACATTATAGACATTATTGCTGAGTATATATGGTTCAGCCATATGGTGCTTCTTGATCACACATACTGTAATAATTTGTAGTAAATGAACATCTTCATCTAAAAACAACATCTTGCAGCTTCTGCTCAAACTCTGTTTTCTCATATGTTAATCTATAGCGAGATTGTCAGCACTCTTCTTTTAAACATCCTTCTAGGCTACAGAGTAATCTGTTACTTTCTGTTTGGCTTTCCTCTTCAAAAGAAGCCAACCCAAAACTCTTTAGATTATAGGCAGAACAGAGCCTCTGTTATGTTTACATCCTTACAGCAGCAGCTGAACTCAGAGTGACAAATGGAGCTCTGGCCTCACAGATGAAATCCAGCGCATTCACCAAAGTAACATGCTGCTTTGAAGCTCCTGCATGTAGTAGATCATTTTTTAGCTCTGTTGTTCCAGATTAAAGGCAGGGTTATAAACACCCACCCTGCTGGTGGGTAAAGGGTGGGTGCTGCCGATAAAGCCATGACCTAATAGTAACATAATGCAAGGTGAATACATTAACTGAGGCGGACTAAACCAATGTAAAGACAAGAGTCAAGTTAACAGTGAGTATCTTAAATGGCCTTTATATTAAGGATATGATTCTATGGGAAATGAGAAACCTTGTGTTTCATATCCCCATAGACATGAACATTAACGGTACACAGGTTTCTTATCAGTGTACAGGTGTGTCTTAAATGTTTAACATCTTAGCCAAGGTGTCAACAGAATCCTGTTCTTCTCCCTCACTCTTGGGTTGACTGTGCCGGTCGTGCCACCACATTGGTCCAATATGAAATAACTCAAACAACTGCTGGATGGATTCCCATGAAGTTTTGTACGCATTCATGGTCCTTAGAGGATGAACTCTGTGATTCCCCCTGACTTTTCATCTAGTGAGACTGTAAGGTTTTTTTATATATATCTAATATATAATTGGACATATAAAAATATCCTCAATATTTTTGAAGTGCAAGCTTGTTCATCTTTTCTAAAAATTTGTCTGGCCTCATATTCCAAACAAACAAAAGCCAGTATGCTATAAACACACCTCTCAAGAAAAAGTGCAGTAGCTATGTAGAGACACTCAAACATCAGGGAAATGAAACGCGTTACAATAGAAATAAAAACTTGACAACCACAGGAAATTACACTTGAAGCCAGCGCAATGGTTGTTTTGATAAAGGAAGTTGTTCCTGATTCGCTGTTCGCAGCAGCTGGGTGTTACCCTTCGAGCTCTGTATTACCTTGACACAAAGTGCTGCTGCTGCTATTACTACCCAGCAGCGGTGTTCACAAGTTGTCATCCACTCAGTCTTGTCAGAGAATCAGGGGACTTTATTTAATGCAAAGTGCCTCGGTGATGCAACTTTGAAGGACTCAAATGCACGAGAGTCAGAATATAACATCGCTGGCCATCAAACTCTTAATTCTCCATAACAACATTGATCAAATGATATATATCTAAGACAGGGAATAGTGCAAAAGTTGAAATATAGTGAGATAAATATTAACAGGATACAACTCTAATCCCACAGTATGTTTCGGTCATCTGTTGGTACAACAGAGGGCTGATTTGCATAAAATGAAAAGTTCATTATTTTTAAAATAGTTAACGGTTTGTGTTTTGTGTGATGAAATATCCGTCCACTGCACGTGATTGCGAAAACATGTTTGGGTTCTCCGCCCTTGTAAATGTTGGACATGACAGTAGACAGGAGTCAGATGTGTTGAAGTCAGTGATTGTTTCTGCGTGTGATTATAAAACACTGCGTGACATGCGGCACGTAGCCCGAGCAGAGTCTTCCATCTAAACAATGTCACCACGATGCAAATATTTGGATTATTCCTGGCTGAAAGTGAGATAGATGTTTATGTGGGTATGAAGGACCAGGTCATGGCAATTATTAGAGCCGTGTGCCGGGGGAAAAGATGACATAAGCTCTCTTCCACTTGTAAACAGCATGCATACACTCAGTTATTAGGATAATACTTGTAATAAATGATTTAATGAAAGGACTGTAGAACTTTTTACACAGAGAAGAGTAAAAGCACCAAGACGCCAAGGCCTTTGTATGTTGCTTGCAAACATTAGGAACTTTGACTCTGACTTTCTGGAAAATTTAAAAGCCAAAGCAGTACATCTCCATGATTTTTTTACTCATTAAGGACATGAGGATAATTTAGCTAAAGCCTTGAATCAAAAATAAGCTCATAGCTTCTCTAAGTTTTTCAGAATCAGTCACGCCCCACCTATTCACTGGAGGCTCAGGGTCTCATTTTCCTTGGACACCTGTCCCCTTTTCTCCTATCAGCACTGACATGATCTCTGACCATCCAGCTGTGCCTCACTGGCGTATTACGCCCTGTATGGACAGTTGGTGTCCGTTCCAAATCCTGTATATTAAGTCTGTCTTGATGGTTTGACCAAACCTTGTTGATCTGATCCATCACATTGAAGGACTTTTTAATGACTTTCTTTCTTTCAGTACCACAGTGGCATTGGCAGTCGGTTATTGGTCCTCCACAAGTGCAGAAGGCAACAACAAGCGCTCTGCTGCCAACCTGAAACTACCAAGTTCAGTCAGCATCAAAGAGGATCTTGGTCTTTCTGGAAAGTCTGTTATTTAGCTAAAGGCATAGTGAGAGAGATTGAAGATATATATCAAAAGAGAGTGAGCAGCAGCAATGTCTAATCACTGATGGCTGGTTTTGTGTATCTCCACTAACGATCCTCAGGTAACAGTGAGGAACATGAATCGAGGCATGATCAAATAAGGACACTGGAATGCAGCTAAAAGTTTTGTGCTTAAGAAAATGAAATATGAGGATTGAGATGAACCAGTGTTGTTCTGGGCATACCTCACTGCTTATTGACTGCCTTTACATTTTTAAGATTATGAACAGTCTGTTTATCGCAGGTTAAATACAGACTTGTGAAGGTAAGTGAGACTCAAAGTTTTCCAGATGATTTGTTTGTCTGTTGGAGTTTCCAGAGATTCCTGCTTTGGTGTTCGTGGAAAGATCCATCTTATAAATTTGCTTTGCGTTACTGAAGAAAACTCCACCGCAAAGCTGGAGAAGATGGAAAATGTTCAGTTGTGTCCACTTTAAATGTGTTCTTGAGGAGATTGCCCTGTTGGCGTCATGTTTTCATGGAGAGAGAAAGAAAGAGACGTCCTGCTGTTACTCCAACTTAACTGCGCTCGAAACGGCGTGATCACGTACCGACTTGATAAAGGAACCAAATCGGGAAAATCTATTATTGTCAGAAGGAAAAGGTCTGAGTGAATGTGTCAGTTGTGGTGTAGTTAATTGAATGTTGTTCCCCGGCCATTTGGGAGTGAATTGGCTCCGTGTTCTCCCTTCTCTGTTCCTATTCGATTGAAAGGTGAAGAGTACAGCCGTTTCTTTGCCTCTCCGTGGCTATTCCAGCAACTGAATGTATACCCTGTGCTTAGAGACAAAGAGTAGGGTTGACGATAAAAGAAATACAGATATTGCTTGAAGAGGGTGTATCTCCCTGTGATGTACAGTGGCACTGAATCCAGAAACCATGTGACAGAATGACAAAACGTGTGGTTATAGAGTGACTGACCAACAGTGCCAGGGTCTGGTAAACAACATCAGTCATTTAAAAGATACTTTAATTAAATGTGACTGCAGCAGGAGAAGGAACTGAATAATACTTTTGGCTGGTTTACTGCAATGACATTTTTCTATGGCAAAAACAAAGCAACATTTGTTTCTTTTAACCAGTGGCAGGCAGAGTGTGTGGGGAGTGTGTGATTTAGAAAAAAAATGTGGCTGCTTTGTCTCAGTTGTACAAACAGAGACGAGCAGGTCTGTGCTGCCAACAAACTAGTGCACTGAAGTGAGACACAAAACGAGGAATTGACTCTAATGCATTTAATATAATTAGAAAATTGGAACATTTGCTCAAGAGGGTAATGATTCGGTCATCTTTACTATTGCCACTGCCAACATTTTTCTGGAATATGACTGCTTATTGTTTCCCAAGAGAGTCTCAGTACAATCCTGCATTGTGTTACAACAAAACACACACACATACACGCACATGTCCTCGTAACCTATCCTTGTGTGGACCCATCACTGACATAATGCGTTCCTTAGCCCGTTAACGTAACCATAATCGATGCCTCAACCAGTCTTAACCCTAACCCTAAAAGCCAAGTCGTAACAATCAACAAGTTACTTAATCTTGTGTTGTCCCAACATGTTGGTTGCCACAATGCCCTTTTTTGGTACCGTTTGCTCAGATTACAGCCCTTCTGTCAGTTTCACCCTAGGGTATTCTCTACAAGCTCTGAGCAACAGCAGGATGAAGCTGTCGTCTCATGTGTGATCCCATTTGCATGCAAAACGTCAGATTTTCTTTAGGATAAAGTGCAATGAATTACAGCATGGACGTGACCATCAAAAGCAGTGCAGCTCCCATTTCCAGGGTTTAAAAGGCCTAACACCAACGGAGAAACACTATGTTTACCCCTAGTGAAGGAGATGACTCATATTATGTGGTCAGAGGGTATGTACACTACTTCATCAAGACCCCGGTATCTTTCTGAAGGTTAGAAATGGAGGAATATCAGGAGGAGCTTAGGAGAGGATATCTGCTCTGCAATGTTCTGCTCTGCATCAAAATAAACAGTGGACATATCTATTGTGGCTAACATGTTCAGTGACCCACAGTGGTGGGAAAAACAAGCCTACCTATCCAGCAGACCTATTTCACTGTCTGATCGAGCTCAATATGAGACTATATGGAGTAAGCCTGACTTTAAGGTCAAGGCTGTGGATGTCTCTGCTCTTCCAACTTTGGAGATCTGTCTGAAGCTGGATTCATCTGGCAGTTCACATCAAAATGCAATTGCTCAGCACCTCTTATCCATGTCAAACCAGTTGAAGGAGTTATTTTCAATCAAGTCCAGGCCCGAGTCGATCAGCGACCCCTCCTCTGCAAGATGATCTGCCAGAATTCTCTAGTGTGACCGAGAAAAACAACCATTTTGAACTTTTGGATGGGTACCCATCAATTTAATTGAAGGCTGTACAGTTCGTGATGCCATTTGGCACAACTTATCTTTGCGAAGCAGGCTTTTCTGCTCTCATTGCCATGACGACCACAAGTACTACCACGGAATGGATGCACTCACGCCTGACATTCCAAGCTTTTTCCAATCCAAACATGCTCATCCATCACACTGAAATGTTATTTTCATTACGTGCTCTGGGGCTCTTTAATTGTTACATTACTGGTATTTTCATTGAGAAGTGGCATTTGGTAGATTTGGTTTGGAACTAGTGCTACGTGGTGTGAAAAGTTTGGAAACCTCTAAATAGCAATGCTGCTTTAACCATACAGACAGCTCACAGGCATGAAAGCAAGTCTGTTAACGCCAACCAAACATGTCCTGTCTGCTGTGAGAGTCATTAAACTGATAGGGGGTGAAGATCTAAAGAAGGTGTGGAGCATAGTGATTAAAACATACAAGACACCTCACAGAGGCAGCCATAGCTTTGGCCTTGTACTGTTCTTGTCAGTGTAAGTCTGTGTGTACTTCCCAGTCTTCATAATATGAACACCACATATACGTATATACCAGCTAACAGTGAGTACAATGTCAGATGCTCTCAACAGTGAAAACAATGCATGCACACAAGGAAAGACCTCCTCCGAACCGAAAAGACCGAAAGTTTCCCGACCAAAAGTTTTAACAATGATTGAAAAATCAGCTGCACATGAAGGGTGAGGCAAGAAGTGGTTGCAAACATTTAGAGGTTGTTTGATCTCATCTCTGGTAATTGTTTGGTCTAGTGCTGCATCATTAAGTGTCATCTCATCAAAAGAGTCATGTTGGCCGACATACTCCGCTCCACTGTGTGCATCATTCATTATTTAAACCAAATTGCTCATTCTTGCATTTCTTATGGCAATGTCACAGGAGCCAACAGAGCCAACTGTCTTCACGTGTGCTTGCTGGTGTTGCGTTCATGGTTCTCCAGGTTCTATGGGGAGGTGATGGTATGAAAACAAAACAAGATGACAATGATTTAATATGTTGCTTTCTTATATGGATAAACTATTAGGTCTATCCTATTTCAATGTAGATGCTTTAATGGATGTTCCAGGTGAACATGGTTCCCATAGAGCAGTCAATGTATGGCATTCAGTGCGTGAGCTACGCATAAGCAGCCTTGCTTGTTGAGAGCTGCTCTCTCGCCCCCTCTTCAGTACACAAATCATGTTTCTTGTTGTAGACCCACACATTAATGCTGGAGCTGAGAATATTATAGCTGCGGCTGTGTAGATAACAAATAATGCACATTACGCTTTGGGGCCCAAACGGCTAAATTCTGTGGCAAAATCACTTCACCTCAGTAGAACAGCCATGACAAAAAGATTCACTCACAAAGTCAAAATGAAATGAAAATGGAAAACTGGTTTTGAAAGTGCTGACTACTGAGGGAATAGATCAGAGCCAAGCGTTCACACTCCAGACAGCCTGCTCATTTCCTGTGTCCTGAATCCTGTGAATTAACTGGGTGGCTGAGGAACACGAACGCGACTCACTGACCGATGGACTGATGCTGAGAACTTAGTACGATTGTAATAGTATGAAACATGACATCAGAACTAACAGAACGTGTCAGAAGAAATAAGAAGTCAATTTCATGGCTACACTAAAGGTTTCCAGTGCGGAGGTATGCGAACTGTATAATACTCTGCAGAAAATGGATTGGTTGGATCCAAAGCAGAAAATCTCACCATGGGAAGATCAATACATCAAGTTCACAGAGAGACAGAAAAGAAACCTGAATTAGCTGAATAAAGAACAAAAGTGGTGTCAACAGAAGGCTAGGTCATCAAGTCTCAGAGGAGCTGTTTCTAAAGCGAGTGCTTGTCTTTGTTTGTCCTCCTGAGACAAGAAATAGCAGCATTTAACAGGTTCTCTCAGCAACTGAATCTATGTTAGAGTCTGATGTCAGTGGCAAACTGTGGGTGTAAGATGACAAACAGGAGACAGAAGGAGACCACACGGGATCAAACCCACAGTGAGACCTGGTGATGGGACATCTGCACTGAACAGAGGAGAAACACCCCTCCATTGCTCAGAGACCTGCTCCACCATCTTGACTGTCATGGTCCTTACTCCACAGTCACCTGACCTCAACCCCACTTCACATATATTTCACCTTCTGCAACATATGCAGTGTTCTTTGAGTAATGCCTCATCATGCAGGGATGACATGTGTGTATGTGTGTGTGTGTGTGTGTGTGTGAGAGTGATGTAAAACACAGAAAAAGCTACATCAGCCACAGTCTAACCCAAACACAGCAACATAGAGATTAGAGAGATTTTGTCAGCCCTCACTCTTAATGAGTCAATACCTAAATCCCAGCAACCAAGCAAACAGGAAATAGGTCTTCAGGCCCAGGGACGTTGACAGTATCAATCACAGTATCAAACATATATTCACTTTTACACGTTCACTTGTGCATCATGTGATCACGTTCCTTTCTTGTTTGCGCTTCCTGGACTCCAGGTTACATCCTGTCGTAATTTCAGGGTTAGGCGACACTAAATATTTCTGTGTTGGTCCACCATCCCCCTGAGTCCCATGGACTTTTTCATGACCCCGGGGTCTTGTAAACAGGAAGGGAAAGGGAAAGCTTACTCAGGTCTCTGCGGAGGGAGTGAAACTCTGCCCACCGCCACGCTGCATTAGAAATAGAGTTACTGGACAGATCTCACCAGGAGGATTCAAAGTCGTCTTTCTGTAAAAACTTTCACTTCAATTCTTTTTTCACAGTCGATTATTAAAAACTCGGAGCTATTCCGTCATGTTTCAATTCAGTTCTTTTCGCGGGAATGCACTTGGCTTGATGGATGGATAGTTGCAGAATGTATAAAATGACTGTGGTGACTTTCACAGACAGGGACATCACATTCACACACTGAATTAAAACCATGAACCAAGTAATTATTCTAATTATTTATTACAGATATTCTTTATTATATTATGCATGATGACATATGTTCTCTTACCAATGTGTCTGTTCAGAAAATGAGTCATCAAGGGCACTGAAATGATGTGGTCCTGCTGAGAGCTGCCACATCAGAAAACATATGTTTGTATAGGTTTCAGCCTTAGCGTCATGTAAACGGAACAAGAGTGTGAGAAAATAGGAACGAATCCCAGTTTGAATGTCTTTTTGTGCTCAGTGTTTAATATGCAGCAGGACTCCCTTGCAGAGGAGTGATGAAATGGATGAGAGGGTGCGTCAGGGGATTCACTGTGAGGAAAAACCCTCTTCATTCTCCTGACTTCTCAACTCACAGCCGTCCCCCAGCAGTGCCACCACTCCCTCTCACACACCAGGTGTCAAACATGACACAATCATTAAGGCTCCCTTTCTAAAAGTAATTTCTGTATGAAGTCATGAGGAGCAGTTAACTGACACCTGTATGTCAACAAAAATTCTCTGATCCAACAAACAGATTAAATCAGCAAAGTTAAGGAGGAGGGCTTTAAGTCTTTAGTGCAAAATTCAGGCAGTTTTAAAGCAAATTTACACAAAGCTTTGAGTTTGAAATAGGTACTGAAACTAATAAACTGCAGGTTTATTAGTATTTACTACTTGTAACCCCATGGGTGGCTTCAGTAAACTTTAAAGGGGACATATTCTGGCAGCTGAAAGCTGTTTTAAACAGATCCTGGATGTCTTAAAAACAAGCTTTTGAATTTTTTTGCAAAAAAACTCTGAAGTTCAGCCTCTGAGGAGGGTCTGCAGTCTCCCATTCTCTACCTTTATTATCTATGCAGAGTTCTGAGTGGGTGGGGAGGCTATGATAATGAGGCACTGTGCTGATTGGCTGCGTGAATGTGTCCATAATATGTCCCCTTTATTGCTTGGTCCATTCATACATTACAGTATGTCTATAATATACATAAATAATACTGTGGGTCCATTGAAAAGTAACTCTAATATAATAATGTAAATTTGCCATTTTTCTGCTCTGATAAAGAATAAAATGAGAAAGCTGGATGAGGTTCAGGCCCCGCTGACAATGAAGATCCACAGCTACTGTTTCTCAGATGTGAAACTGCAAATTAAATCCCCAGTTCTGAGAAACATTTTTGTCATTCTTTCATACCAATGGGCACACAAAACAGTTTCAATGTGAATATTCAATCTGTGTTTTTTTTAATTACTCTAAAAAGACATTTAAAAACTCTTCTTTTTACCTTCAGTAAAAAAGAAAAAAAAACATTTCTCTTCCTCTTTTCTGACCCCACAGTCTTTTAAAATGTAATGCTTATATTTCTAATTTCTGGCCCTCTGTGCTCTATTACATAAAGCATCTTACAGAGGAATAACAGGGAAAAAAATCTCTGAAAAATGAGAAACTTATCTGCCAACGCAAACATCACTGTTGTTCTTTTCCAATGGTCATATCAGAGCAGTCGGGCTGAATGCTTTAGTAGACATCCAAAAGTGGCCTGAGCAATCCAAAAAACACCCTCCCCAGACACGCCAGCATAATGGGCTAATGATGATGGAGATGGTGCTAATGGTCAGTTAGTGAGATCCATCAGAATACTTCCGCATTCAGGCAGCACTCCAGAAGCTTTGTGTCACTGCCCCCATTTATTACTCCTCATATTTCACCCTGGATAAGGCATCATGGGTAAAAAAAAAAAATTAGATCCAACCAGATGGTCAGGTTCAGTGACGAATGTAATAACCTTTAGAAAGTGAATGTGCTTGTTGTAATAACACAACAACAGATGTTCAGTGTTCGTAGTGTCAGTGTTCAATATGAGTACATCAGATATGATGAGTTAAAAATAACTGAGCTATACTATGAGCTAAAATATTAAATTTTTTTTCCTGTGCTTAGAGTTTCACACTCTTCATTCATGGACATGCTCTAACTGTGAGTCACCAAACATTATCTCTACTCTCCTCACACTTCTCTACTGTTGTGATTTTATACTATTGTGACTGTTGCGAGCTCATAAACAATTGATTCTGTTCCAAATAAACACGTTTAGCGACATTTTATTCACAGTTTCGGCAGATTACCCAGAGTAAATGAAACTGACGCTGCAAAAGGTTAGGGGGACAAAGTGGGGATCTAGGAATAATTACACCATGTTTCTTATAGGAGACTTTAATCAAATGTCAACTAATATGTATTTATTTCTACAATAGGTATGATTGAGGTAGGGCACTTTTTCGAGGAGAAAATCGGCACCATGGGTATAAATAATAAAAAAAAAATCCAGCACTGTAGGTAGGAGCAGGGAATCACTGATACTGGAATGCATTAAAAATTGGCAGTGGATGTGGATGATACGGAGTATGAATGTAACTCCCAGGAGAATGACCTGAATCCCTCCAAAGCAGTCTGTCAGATGGCAAGGTCCAAAGTGAGTTAATGCTCAGAATGGAGGCAGCACTGCACCTCATGCATTATGAAAATGACCGGTCCGCTGATGCATACTATAGCAGCTCACAGGACACTAATAATCAGTTTTGGGTAGAGGGAGTACGAAATATAAATTCGATTTGAAGTATTCTCGGCCCAAAATAATTAATGCTAGCTAGTTCAGATGAAACAAAATCCACCTCCACGATTGATTGGACACTCCTAGTATATCTTTGAGACAGTTATTAAAACAAAATCAATAAATCAGACTAGTATCAATTTCTAATGAGGTCTGACTAATTATTAGTCATTGAGTCTGTTTTCAATACAGTAAGGCCAACTAGTCTATGTCACCTCAATAACTCTATGAGGTGAACAAACTCTGGCTCCTCCACCATGACTGCCACTAACAATGAGGGTAAAAAGAACAAATTTAAAGAGAGACTTTCTCATCAGTGGGTCCATGTTTAAGGAGAGCAATCGCCAAAGAGCATCCCACGTGGAAAGTAAGTAGCAGAAATCAAGAATGAAGTGAGTGCCTAGCAACAGCTCTTCACTCAGCCAGTGGATCACAATAAAACAGCTACGTGAGAAGCCTTTCACTGATGGAGGACTCATGAGCAAGGCCATGGCCATCGCCGCAGACGCTGTTCAAGGTCTTCAAAAACACACCTGAAAACTGCTGCAGCTCTGCCCTGTGTTCCACTTGGCCACCTTACTGTCACACAGATGGTTGAAGCACTATCCAATGATGTGGATCGTGAATCGTACTGTAACTTGAATTAGTGCAAATACTTCTTGTTACATATTGTTGAGGCAGTAGATATTGTGGACACTACACAGCTCACTGTTTTCGTCCGGCTGTCCTTCAGAGACTCCACCAGAAAGAATGACTTTGTCACTCTTCTGCACCTGAAAGAGAAAATGACAGGATACATGTTTGAACAGTTCAAAAGACATATGCAGGAAACTACATCCCTATTCATAAACTGGTTGCCACGACCTCGGATGGAGTGCCTGCAGTGTTTGGTGTTTGTGCGGGGTTTGCGTTGCCCTCTCGCA
Organism: Datnioides undecimradiatus; assembly: GCA_008933995.1. NCBI lineage: Eukaryota > Metazoa > Chordata > Actinopteri > Lobotiformes > Datnioididae > Datnioides > Datnioides undecimradiatus. Next base: position 1,449,680 of record WARS01000169.1, on the reverse strand, counting down.
TTGACCCTGACTTTCCTGCTTTTAAAATTGCTACTAGGGGAGCGGGAGGTTGCCCATGGAGACCTTTTCCTCCATGCAAACGTCCTGTGGCTAAGTCTGAGTGAGGTCCTGCAGCACATTGTTGATTTACTGAAATCACACAGTTTTTCTTTTTGTGGAACAATGCTGATTATGTAATGCCTGCAGCTTTCTTGGTCCTACCTGATCTGATGGAGAAGCTGAAACTGCTATACTGTGATCAGCAAGGGAAAGACCTGTAGAATAAGGTGAGCTCAACAAACTCCCTCAAAGTATAGGTCAGGAAGTGGAATAGCCAGCCCCGGATCAAGACACTCGTGTGTTTTCCAAACTTGCAGAAGTGTTGCAATGTGACCAGGATGAGACCAGGAGGCTTTCCAGCCAGAGGGCTTTGGTGTCTAATGGGACAAGCTGTGCTGTATTCAACAGAAGGTTCCAAGAGCTGGACGACATGGAGAGCATCCTATCTGTTTGAAACCCCAAATCAGTGTCCAGCTGCTAGCTGACAGATTCATGATTGCTCAGTATGTCAGGAGAATTTGACATGGATATGCTGGAATGAGATCATACTGAACGCCAGGGGAAACGACAGTGACCTCTGGGGCATCGTTCTCAGTCACGCACTTCCTCTGTCATCCTGTGCGCTGAGAGCAAGGGACTACTTTGGGTCTACCTGTCCTTGTGAAATCAAATCAAAACTCAAGAGATGACTCAGTGACACACATCTCACTGACTGACACGAGGACGGTTTTGTCACCGTATGTATGAACTAAACTTTAAAGCACCGGTGGAGAACAGACAGTCACAGCCATCACACTGATCAACCTGAGTAAAGAAAGCCTTTGCAAAAACTAGGCTTTCAATGTGTCAAATACTTTTGTGGGTACATTCACTGCTTTAACCTTTGTGTGTGTGTTTGCTTATGATAGAGATTTACAGGTCAATTTGATCCATGTCTAGTTATTTTTGTTTGGAGCTGACAGTCAAGTGTGCCTTTGCCGTCATTTTTCATGCTTGTTAGATCATCGACCAAACTTTGTGTTCGTTATATTATGGACATGTCTTTCATACTTGCATGCATTGTTCTGCCCATGCTGGTATTTGCTCCTGGAGAAAGTTTGAACTTTTCAGTGAGTCTTGTTTTGAGTAAGGCAGCACGAGTTATCCCAATGCAAATGTGACCTTTGTCATTTTCAAAAATGTTGCAAAATGCATTTTAAACTTGCAGAAATTGTTCTTCAGTTTGTATCGACAAACAAATGTAAACCTTTAACAAGAGTATCATTAAATCAAATCAATATTATATAATATTATGATCAAAATATCAATTATGTGTTTCATGCATTCTTTGATTTCTGTCCATTATCAGAGCAGCTGCCTCTGGGGAGTACACCTGATAGATGAATATAGAACTGCCTTTAAACCACTGTTTGTACATCAATATGTCTGTCTGCCCCGCAACTCATTAGACCTTGCACCACATACTTGTAGACATTGTCTATAGATCTGGCCCCAGGTGTACTGCTCAGAAACAAAGGAAGAGCATGACGCATAACGCTTAGATGAGAGAAACCTTCTTAAAACACCAGAGGCCCAGCCATCAGCCCATTCACAACAGATGTGTTATCACCGCCCACTGCACTGCTGCATACAGTTCTTGAATTCCCTGAAAGACTGATTCCTTTTGGGTTCAAGATGCTTCAGCTACAGCTCTGTGCCCTGTGGTTCACCCAAATAAATGATGAATCGTCTGCATATTTTTGATGACGGGATACATGTTCTAAATAAAAACGGTTGTGAAATGATCCATTGTTCCACCACAGTCATGAAAAATTGTGCAAACATTCACAGTACCCAGGGAATGGCTGCTACTGAGTTTGGCGTTCCCCTGATACTCCTCTAGCACCACCAAGAGGTTCACATTTTATTGTTATTTGCAAAATGTTTTGTCTTTTACGTGATGCCATTTAATTCTGGGGTGGATATTCATGGTTCCCAGAAGTTGTACCCTTAAAAGCCTCAACTTCACTTTGTGTTTATTTTTAATAAGCCAATACTGGCACACTCAAACTCTAAAATTCAATACTTAACATGACAAAGGTGGGATTTTTCTCAGTAGCACTGTAAGCCCCAAAGAGCCACAAACATTACAGCTTTTTTGTCACATATGTAAACATGATTTTATTAACTAATGTTACATTCAGACAGATGCATATATAAAAATTAAAAATAGGCAGGAAAATGAACAAGAACAGAAATATGCACAAACATTTAGCATATCTCATCGTATTCACAGAGCCACTCAGCGACTGGTGTGGTGCTTAGTTCCCATGACTCAATAACTGTGTCCGCAAACACATCAGGGTGGGTTTTTCCAAAAGAAAAAAGCAGCGTTTCAGTTCATTTGAAATATAGAGGCACCCTTATCAGGGTTGGAAGCTGCCAGAAAATAGACTCAGTACCCTCTTTCAGTCACATTCTTTGGGATAGATAAGTGGGACAACAGTCCTAAATCTCTGGTGACAAGGAGGTAAATTAGAAAAATGGGTTCTCAGCACTTGATAAGAGTTATATATTGTACGCAGATGAGGCTGTGGCAGGGGCTATCCAAATTCTGTTGTCTTCGCGGGTCTGCGTCATATTCATTTAAAAGATTTTATAACCTAACACCCGCATTTGTGTGGATCAAAATGTCAAAAGAAGACACTTTTAACGTTGAGTTATTTTTCTCCATGTGTCACCTGTTTCCCTGCAATCATTATTGCCTAATATCTCAATTTCCCTACACTTCAATCCCAATTATCCACATTAGCTCTGCCAGTTTTTTGGCTGCTTTTCATACGTTTCTCTCTGGCACCCAGGCGGGAGTTTCGTCTCACTCTGAAGCCAGGGTTTGCCTCGCTGCCTTTCCTCTGCTCTCCCTTTCAGCTTTAATCAGTCATCAATGTCTAGGAGGCAGGGAACCCTCAGAAGTCAGCCAGCCTGTTCATTAACGCCATTAACATTTTTCATCCATGATTATACCTCGGAAAACAGCCCTGCATCTGCGTGTGTGCAGCCAGTGGAGTGGGAATGCTGAAGGAAGAGCTGATGTAAATTTGCAAAGTTGCATTGATTGAGCGAAGAGCTACACAAATGAACACCTCGCACACTCATACACGTATTGTCTCTCCTAGCTTTAACACAGGCTTTACTCAGTCACACAGTGGTGAAGCAGAGAGCAGTCAGCTGTCATAACTGTCGCCCGGCGGCACTTCCTCTCTTTCTTCTTTCCTTCTTTTTCCATCCTTCTCTCATTAATCCCCACTGCCCACTTTCAACCCCCTCTTTTAAGTTCTGTCAGCAGTGAGGCAGCAAAGTGTGAAGAAAATGATTTGCTTTCCATTTTGAACGAGATCAAAGTTGGCATTCAAAATGCAAAATGTAATTTCGCCCAGTGTTCTCAGGTGTTTTCGCGATGGAACTCTCGGTTTGCATGAAAATGACTGGCAACTTGATATGTTTTCACCATTCATTTGGCCAGGAAAACAAAGCAAGAATGGAAAATTATTGATTCATATGTCTTCTGAATTAATTAAATAAAAGGAGAAGTGCATTACATTGGAGGCAAAAAGGTTTTGAAAAGCAGAAAAAAGTGGCCCACTCAATTAATTTTACTGCAGCCTTCATTTTTTCTCATAGGTCCGGTGTGTGTGTGATTCATCCTGCTGTCACCCAGACAACCTTTCCTCTTGTCCTATTTTGTTCCCTCCATCACTCTTTTTGCACAATGTCTGCCATATCATATATACCATACCATATATATGTTTCCTTTGATAAGACAATATTAACTTCCACTGACTTCATTAAACAGCTGCAGGGCGATAGAAAAGGTTAGCAGAGCTGCGACACGTGGCAGTTTTTAATTTATTCAGTTTGAATCAACAAGACCTCACTGCTCAATGAGCCGCTATGACAAACCCAGACCCTGTGAGACCTTGTGACCTCATAAATTAAAGCTATGCAAACACAAAGAAAGCTGAAAGAATTAGTCAATGAATCAATTACTGATTGCAGCTATTTTTAAGTATTAAAGCAAAATGACAAACTGTTGTCTAGTTCCAGCTTTACCACGGTGAAAACGTTCTGCTGTGTTTAACTTCACAGACTCAGAGTTGGTTTTGTTGCTCAAGTGCATGTATGTGTGACTCATACAGTTTAAGAGAATAAGGGAAAAAGACATACATCTTAAAACAAAGTCAACAAAGCTAAACTGACGGGTCAAATATAAGCGTAGAAATATAATGTAGACAGAAGAAAGTGGAAAAGTATGTGTATCTGTACATTCATATATTATATTAAAAATGGCCAACAAAGTCCGAATTCAATTCAATTTAATTCATATCTTCTGTAGATTGTAAACAAACTGTGCAAAGGAATATATACTTATATTATTACTTATATTACTTATATTACTTTATATGCCTATATGCATGTAGGCATTATCATATCATACAGGTTAGAAACCAACAAACAATACACTGAGAAGAAATCTTGGATATGATCATTTTCACCACCCTCTGTGCTTCCTCCCCGAACAGGTCAACGCTTTTCTGTCCTTTGTGATACCCATGGTGGCCATATCCGCGCTGAACGGGGTCATAGCCAATCAGCTGCTGCGAATGTTCCGTGAGGCTGAGCAAGACAACCGTGTCTGCATCATCGGGGGGAATCCCACCATTCTCAATGTGACCGTGGAGCCCAACCGTGCTCAGTCACTTCGCCATGGAGTTCTTGTTCTCCGTAAGTGAACACTTCACAGACACGCACAAACCGCAAATGAACATCAAGTTGTTTGAAGGCTTCTCTAGAAAATAGTCCAACCAGTGTCCTCAGAGGACAGTTTGTCTCTGCAGTCTTAACTATTCCTGTGATTGTATTTTCTCTACCTGAAACCCTCTTAAATCACGTATCTGATGGTTAGTTTGCGCTATTGCCTTCCTGTTGCTATCTGTGAAGCCCAGCTTACACCAGAGGGTTTCACAGTGAGTGTCAGTGTGAAATAGGTGATGCTCGAAGCTGGTGAAAGTATGACAACCCAAAGGGCTCGTCAGTAAATGGTCATAGCTGTTAAGACACAAGCCAGCCAGGATGTGCCAGCTTTGGTCAGTTACAGGTCGAGCCAGCTAGCATGTTAACTGTCAGCTTTACGTGTCTCCTGACAGTTTGCTTTGCTCTAAAGGATATAAATATAAATATGCCCCTAAAAAGTAAATATAAAGTGTATAATGAAACACGGGTAAAAAGAAAATCATAAAACTTGCATAGAAACAACAGATTTATGGTAAAAAGCCCTCCTCTAAATACGTTTCAAACAGTAATTAGTGTCTGACCTGAGGAGTGCAGGCAGTGGCCGGGCTCAGAGGAGGTGAGTAGATCTATGATGTTGGTAGAAGCAAAGCCATGGAGAGTAATTGGTTCAAGTTTAAGATCAACTCTGTGACAGGAAGACAGTAACGCTGCAATGAGAGGAATGATGCTGTGTTAATTAACTCTTTTTTAAAAGGCTGGCCTGGTTTGGCTTTTGATTGAGCTGGAGACAGGAGGTGGCCTTTTGTCTGAGCCCTGAATACGGTTGACGAAAGCATGGATGACTTTTTCAAGGTCAAGATCTCTTGTTTGATCAAGGGAGGTGTGTGATTAACTCCCACAGCTTGACATCTCTGGTGTATCATTGGGGATTCGCAATAAAGCTCAAAATATCTTTCTATTATGATTCCCATTTCATTGTTCTGACCTGTGTCGTCGTATCACAGATTGAATTTAAAGCTTAATTGGATGACAGTGAGCGCGGTTACCAGATGGGTTCGATTTCGTCAATTACAGCAGCTATTGCCAGCTATTTTAATTACATTAAAAGGATTTTGAAATGATGTCTTATGCCTCTCTGACTGTGATCACCATTTTTATCACACAGGTGTAAGGTGGAGACTGGCTGATGCTCACTGTAATGTGCCTCGTGTTCTGAACTCAACATATTGACCAGACTGGAGCACAGCTTAATTACCCCTGTCTTTCCTTAACTCAATTAGATCTGCTCTTTACATTTGTGTGTGTGATTACATGTTTAATCCGTGTGGATCCAAATTCTAAATTCAAAACCCAGTTTGTCATAATTACCCTCTATTTATCCAGCTGGTTCATGATTTGCTAAATCATAAAAACAGTATCAACAGGAGCAGACACACAAGCGTCAGTCTCCATTAATCACTTTCCGACACTATTAAACCAGATCTCACCAACATTAATTACAGCTTTGCCACAGTGAGTCACATTGTGCAAAAATATCCACAGAATTGGGATGAGATTTCTTTTTATCAACATTTAAACACCAACTGCGTGCCGCGGGAAGTGTCTTGAATGTGGCCTGTGCTCTCTGAATGAGTTCTGATTGAACCTCATGCAAACACCGACCTTTGTCCAAAATAACCTCCAAGAACAAGAGGAAGGCTATTTTTGGCGCGTGTAGTCAATGCACTGCTTATGCAGATCAGTCAGGAGAGTGACTCATGTTCCACTAAAACTGGGTGCTTTGAAACAGTTTCCATGAGTGCGGGTATCTCCTGTTTTAAACGTTAGAATTAGAATTCCTGCACCAGACCCCACAAGCCTCTGAGAGGACGTTTGATTATTGACATAACGCAGACACTCCAGTGGAATCAACTGTCTCATCTAACTCTCAGCACGAAAATGAATAAGCTAAAATGTTGAACTAATCCTTTAAAGTTTGTGTTTTAAATTGTTCAGACTTGAACTGGCATTTCAGTTCTTTATGTGAATCCCTTAGGTCTAATGAACTGAAGGCATTTCCCTTCCCAAAAAGCATTTGCACAGCCATTTCTGTTAAAACTGATTTAATATTGCGCATCATTTACATCAAGGCTAATTAGCTGCTGCTCTTCTTCCTTGCCTTCTTCGCACATCGCTACCACCACCTGTCGTTCAGTGGATCAGTGTCAAAACGCTGCTTCATAATGCTACTAATTCATCAAAACGCCCACAGACGCCTTTTTAAAAACACAGATTAGCAGAACTCTATAATTAAGTGAAGAATCAACATGCATTTCGCGGTGCAAACCTGCAGAATGACAAATAAATAAAAGTAGAACCTGGAGATTAAAAGCTTTCAGAACTTCTGAAACAAGAGACGTTGTTTGTTAGAGTAGCTTTGATGTCATTTTAAGTACTATAATTCATAAGTTTTCTAAACCCCGACAAATTGCAATCCTTAACTATGCAGGAAGAATATATGTTGGTATTTTGATGGAGTCTTCTTTTTGTATTCAGACAGAACCTTTCATTGTCTTTCTGACACTGAGAAATATCATTTAAAATAGGAGGCTCGAATGTTTGCTAGGTCTAATCACAGGGTAGTCATATAGTAATTCTCTCTGACTTTTCCATTAGCATATACTTCTGGATTTGTGCTTTAGAACACACACACATTTCTCATTCGAAGGTTTCAGTCATCGCTAGACGTCCATGGTTAAAATGTCTAAAGCTATATGTTCAAAGAGTTGTGATGGCAGTGGGTAGCTTCAGAATTACTGTATCTGATTACTGTATCGTGTTTGCATGTGTGATGACCAGCTTAAAACTTGAAATGACAAATGCATGTGGGCAGAAGTTGAGGACGGAGCTGCCATGCTGAAAAAGCCGCCTAACAAATGAGATCCCGCAACCCACGCTGGCTCATCCCCCTCCGCTTTGTGGATATTAAGCACTCCTGTGCCGTGTTTGTACCTGCTGATGTTCTCTGTTAACTCAGGGGGGAATAAAGATGTGCAGACAATGGCCCTTTTAGGCCGTTTTGACAATTAGTACCGTGCACATTAGTACAAACAGCATGTAATAGAAAACAATCAGTGCTAAGTGTTAGCGACATTGAGAGTGGCTGAGAGTGTTTCTTGACTGTGGCCAAAGTGCTGCCTGATGAATACCTAAGCTGCACTTCATCACCTGTAGACAATCTCACCGCAGAGCCATGGCACATAAGGAGGGGAGATGTATGTCAGAGCCTTATGTAATCTGTCCTGACAGACGTATGAATGGGCACCCGAGCATCTGTCAGATCTCTGTTGTGTCGCCGTCTTATCAGGCAGTATAAGTGGCCCTTTCAAAGTTGCACCGGATGAGTTTCCTGCAATCTAAGTTTGCAACAGGTCCCAAAATAGCAACATCCAAGTGAACTGAGATGTTCATGCAGTTGTTTCTTAGTGGTGACAGGACCGAACAAGCATACATTTAGCTTGTTGGAGTGTACCGCCTCAATATATATTAAAAAAAGATTTCCCTGTAACCTGGAGGTTGTTACTTTGACTTCTGGGTATGACAACAGGATTCTCTGTTAGGAGACCAGCTGCCACAAATAACAGCAGTCGCCATGTACCGCCTCTGACAAGTCAAACACATTGTGACTGAGAGGTAACACATGCTCAGGTACTGAGACGCACATGGCTTGCGGCAATGTGTTTGACATTTTTAAGCTGTTTTGACACATGCGCTGCTACCCTGAACTTTTCCAGACACCACCCGTACATGTGTTGAAGCAGACGTTAATCGGGCTTCACCCTGAAAGCTCCTGAGTACAAAATCCTGTGTTATGTTCGGTGGAGTGCCATGTGTGAGTCGATGATGTCGTGGAGGTTGCTTTGAGTGTCTCTGTCTCCTACTTTTTTTCTTTATACGGCTGTCCACTCTTTCATTGATACTGGGAATACATCCAAATACACTCATCATTAATAATTCCAAAAACAGTCATCGTTATCAAGGATGAGTCAAATGCCATCCTTCATCTAAACCAACTGCGTATTTCCAGGATGCACATGTCTGATACAGACAGTCTCCTGCTGGGCGCTTCAAGTGTAAAAGGGCAACTTGAAAATGGCTTTACATTCTTTCTGCAGCAGATACTGTAAACTAACCTTTTGCTGAATATGGGTAAATCAATGTTTTATGAGGTTGACATCAGGGCTGTAGACTTTTCTTGGCCGGTTGGTTGACTCACTGCTTTGGTTCAGGCTGAAATGCGATGACTCTTAATGAGATTGGTGAGCCTCTGACTTTTCATCCAGCACCATCATCAGGTTGGATATTTTATCAGTCTTGTACTTTGATTTATGACCACACTCCTGCAAATCTGACATTCCTGTCATCCTCAGCTTTAGCAGGGGTTAGCATGCTAAACTAAGGTGGTAAACATTACACCTGCTGAACATCAGCATACTGGCGTAGCCTTTGTGAGCACATTAGCGTGCTGATTTAAGCATTTAGCTTTAAGCGTGATAAATCACCAAAGTGCAGCTTCACAGAGCCGCCAGCGTGTTAGCACCTCAGTTTTCATTTCTAAGCTGAAACCAAATGATTCCTCTTCTGAGTGTCATGGTTTTGAATTTTGTTGGCGCTTTTATTTTCTATGTGTGACTTTTCTGTGTTTTTGGTTGTTTCCTGTTTTATTTTGAAAGGTTTTTCCCTCGTGTGTCTCCGCGTACTTGTTTCCTTTCCCTGATTGGTTCATTGGTTTCACCTGTGTCTCATTTTCCTGCACTTCCCAGTCTATTTAAGTTGCGTCACTTGCTTTGTTCTTCTTGGTCTGTGTGTTTGATGTGTTTGCCTACAGTACTCTACAGTACTCAAACTGTAAACGGCGATAAGAAAACTGAAGGGTACTGTTTCATGTGCAGTCTTAGTCTTCGGGACTACAGTCAATATCTTTTCTCTAGTTTGTTCTAACTTCCCAAACCTTCAAATCTCTGTTCCTGGGTCCATACAATCCAGCCTCTAGTTAAAAGTCTAAATTTCAGCTTTTATGTAAATATCCCATAGTCTTAATGACATTATTGATTGCCTCTGGATATTTGATTCCTGGCCAGGTGTTGTCAAGGCTGTGGGCAAGAAGCCGCTGATTTATTTAAAACTTCTGTCTTCATTAAACTTGAGCCTGCAGCGATGAACAGTTAAATTTAGCTAGTAGCTGATTCTCTGTTTTGAAAACCCTTTCAAAATATTTCCTCTTGTACAGCAGGTAACCTCGACTCATTTACTCCATTAAAAACCTGCACAACTCATGAGGGATCTGATTCATATATTTCTACATTTATTCAGAGCCGACATGCTGCTTCGCAGTCAGCATTACTCATCCTTACACCTTGACTTGTATAAATTTCAGGCTGGGTGTTTGCCGCAGAGTGTCACCAGCCCTTTTGACACCAACAGCCCACAATGCTGTAGCACAGAAGACTTGTCGATATAACATTCGACTGAATCTAAAGGTGTAATGGTGCTGCAGTGTGTGATTATAGAAAGCAAGCACATGTAACACAACAGCGTTGGTGTCTGGTGTGATGGAGTGTTTGTCAGTCCTGACGCCTCAGTGTTTTTACAGATGTCAGTCGCTCAGTTGCTACCTTTGCTGCAGGCTCAAAGGTGGGGCAACAAGTCTCTGCCTCTATTTCCTGCGTGTATGATTTATAGAGAACAGTCAGGTGGAATAACAATGTGTCTTGAACAGGCAGTGCAATGTAAGAGAGGCTGCTGCTTTCATGGAGGAAGAGAGTGATGCTGATTTTTCCAGCTGAGATATTCACTGCTGTTGTGTGGAGTTGGAACAGTAAATCCATGCTGGTTTCACAATGTTCAGACTTACTGAATGGCTCAGCAATGCAGCAGAGGTTTCAAATAAGAGCTAAAGTGGCAGTTTTAACCTGACTTGAGTTGTTTGAATTCATTCTCCCAGAAGCAATGGGAATCCAATTTTGCCAAAAAGAAAATATATTGCATGTGGTGACAAGTGACAGTCGTGATGAGATTGTATTGACAGAAGAGATGAATAGGACTGAGCTCAGGTTGAAAAGCCTACAAAACCACTGCAGGGCAGTTTGACCTGCAGCGTACCAGCTTGATGTCCAGTCACAACGGTATAGAATAATGGTGCAGAAGTGGTTGTAGGAGGACAAATTAAATGAAGAATCAGAAGAAATGTTCTGCTTTAACGAAAATAGTTACTTTAAATCTGCTCAGTGTCCCTTCTGCTGCTGGTTTTGTGTTATTTTTTTAATTTGTTATTGATTTTTCCATTAGATTTGGTTCTGTTGAAATTAGCATAACAAGCATAACATCTCTAACTTTTCAGACAAACACTCAAGGTGTCATTATTCTGTGTGTCCTCAGTGCAAATATACATTCATAGTATTGGTTCAAGCCTAAACATTGACACTATAATCTTCTTAACATTCTGTGGAATCAGGAAACATTGTTCCTTATCTGTTCCAGTGTTTTTTGCCACTGTCTTGACTCTCTCTCTCTCTCTCTCTCTCTCTCTCTCTCTCTCTCTCTCTCTCTCTCTCTCTCCTCTCTCTCTCTCTCTCTCTCTCTCTCTCTCTCTCTCTCTCTCTCTCTCTCTCTCTCCCCTTCCTCCCCCCTTCCTCCAGGAGTGGTGGTCATAGCCTTTGTGGTCTGCTGGCTGCCCTATCACGCTCGCCGCCTCATGTTTTGCTACGTCTCCAACTGGTCCGAGTGAGTAACGATTCTCCTCAGCCTCCCATGCAAGTCTGTTTACTCACTTGATCCCTGCCAAAACACACACACAGACCTTTACATGCATGATCATCTACACACACTTTCACCATTGTGGCCGTATGCACACAAATATTGGCCATAGCCATCACTTAGAGGGTCATCAGTTAAGAGCGTCTGACACAGAGGAACAGGACAGATACATCTCCCTGATTAGATTGCCTTAATTTAACATTCTCATCCTCTCCCTCTCCTCTAACGATTGGTCCTTCCAAACTATATATTGCTTCCCTAATTAAATCAGTCAGTAAATGTATGTTTGTGCTGGAAAGAGCTTCTTTCTTCTACTCTATATGAAAGAGAGACAGGCTGCCTGTAAATGTGGGGACAGAAATTCATTCATCTTCTGTAAACACACAGTGACTGTAAACACACTCCCCACTCAGACAATCAAACACGCAAACCACCAGCTGTGTGTGGGTGTGTGCCTCCTGACAGACCAGAAATTGAAACAGATTGACTTTGGCTTAATGCAAAAAATGTCAGCATACTTTATTTTTCTAATTCCCCTCGTTCCAAAGACTCATTACATATTACATCCTGGAGGCACTGATTCATTGTGATGAGCCAAAGTCCCCAACTGGAAATTCATTTTTAAGTTGCTGGTGTTTGTCTTGACTCAATTTTGTAGTCACAAAAGCAGAAATGAGAGTTTTTATTTGTTTTTCTGCAGTGACGGTGATGCATTAGTGCTCTCCAGGGAGCACAAGGTCATTCGACACCTAAATCACTATAAATCTGTGGAGCTCCAAGGTAACAAGGCTAACTCACCCCACTGTGAGTTCCAGCCGGTCATTTGTCATCCATACAATTGGACCCATGAAGAAAAAGCAGTGAACACTAGCTTGTTTCTCGCCTTTTTACCATGAAGAGCATTAAAGTTTTCAGTCAGACAGAAAGTGAAAACTAGTTAACTTGTTACCAACCAAAAAACCCTGTTATATGATAAACACCATGCTACTGTAGAAATCATGGATATAGAGTTAAGAAGAACTGGATGCAGGGTGTAAAGATGACAAAAAGGGGTTTCATCCAATTTGCACTCATAACTACAGAAACTGTGCATCGGCCTCTCAGAACCTCCAAAGTGCAACATAACCTACACCTAGCATTGTGTCTGAACACGTGTAGGTGCAAACAAAGGACTAAGGCTGCTAATGCACATCTGTGCAGACAAGTTGTGCCAAAGCACACCAGTAAGTTGGAGAAACGTTTGAATTTTGCACTGAGTAAGCAGTTTTCATTCGGTGAATGCCATCTTTGAAGAATCCACGGTCAGCAGTGCCAACGCCCACACAGAAGAGGCCCGAGGCTCAGACCGCTGCTTGCACACATACAGTATGCCCATTAAGAGTATTCTCTTCTCTTCTGATGAATGGAACAATGTGTGCAGTAGCTTCAGTATCATTACCAGGTTGCAGAGGAGAATTCAAACGTCCACTCTTCTTTGCTGTGTTAAAGTCAGGGAAGCAACTGCTGTTTCACAGCGTTTAAAGAAAAAGTGATGTCAAAAGGGAATTTTATTTTATTTTATGCTGTAGACATGCATGGATGATCACACATTGACACGGTGGCTGTGCTTTGCTGGTTTTTTCGTAATTAGTAAGAGAAGATAAGAGCTGTGTCTTATTTCCAGGGTTTCCTCCATTCCTCTCCATCGCTGCCTGAGGAGGAGCACTGAGCTTCAAACATATTGCTTATCTGCCTGCTCCTGGAGATCAAAGCCTCTTTGACAGTCTTCACTTTTTCACGGGCTTCTATTTTTTTGTGCACGGTTACAATTTTCTATTTTTGCAAGGAAAAAAAAGAAGAAAAAAGTCATCTCTGTTTTCTTTTAATTACACCAAGGGACACTTGTGCTAATGCTTTAGCGGTGTGTTCATGTGTGTTTTCTGTTTGTGCCCGCAAGTCGAGGCATTACCGGGGGGCAGACGCTGTTGTTGTTCTCCTGGTCAAATGTTTATTTTTGTTCTTGCACCCAAGAAATCCCAGGAAATCAGAATGGCTGTCTTAAAAACAGTTCAGCTCTGCTGCAGTTTTGCTACATTTCAGATGTTGAAGGGTGCTGGAAAGGATATTGTTCTGCACAGTATAGTCAGGTGCAGCAATGGAGTTTTTCCATCCACGAGAGAACTTTGATTATGATTGATTATGCTCAGACTGCGTGGTGCAGGCGAACGGAGGCAGTGCACAGAGGCATGTGAGTCAGCCCTCACTTATGCTACAATGCTACGTGTTAGTACAACTTTCTCTTAAAAACAAATAGAAGCTTATTCAAGTCATGCAGGTGTAAGCAGAATAACAGTCAGCACGCAACACCTCAGATCCCTGCACCCAGCAGTCAGACAGAAAGCAGCCCTCATTATACAGGATCCTCAAACACTGAATATTCGTCATATAAACAGTTTGATTCTGCTGGCGAAATAGAATTACCTGGAATTTTAAGATCTGCAGCTGCTTCGCCTCTTAATTCGTTTGCTTTTTTCAGTATTTCTGCTTTTCTCATTTTCTCAGCCGTATGATAATAAACTCTGCCTTGGTTACAGGAGCCTGTTTTGATCTTTGCTACTGAACAAAATGGGGAAAACAAGGAAAGACACTTTCTAACTCATCCATCTTGAAATGGAAAAAAAACCTTTTGTGCAGTGGTCACCTGGTCCCAAAAACTGAGACGTGTCTGGTCACACAGTTAAAGCAAGAAACACAAAGATACAATTAATAAGCCAGGCTTTTGCAGCAAGGAGCGTACAACAAGCACGTTGTCCTTACTCTGCCCCAGAGGTTTTCAGTGACATTTAGCACCAAAGACAAGGGATTAAAAAAAGGAGGCAACACATAGTGAAGTTTTATGATAAAACTGCTTTTAACAGCTTATAATCACTGCAAGATTCAAAGTTTGGAAAGTAGCTATACAGCTAATAAATTAGATAAATATAATAGAATTAATAAAATATTTTTTTAATGCTCCAACCCCCCCCTTTTTTGCTTATCATGAGAGATTTAAAATATTAAAGGTACCAAAAAATGTTACTCACATCAATGAATGAGATGAGTTTATGCACACTGAGCAGTTTAGCACTTAAATCCATTTGTATCTGGAAATATGGCTGACTTTTAAATTGCTGTTAATGAAATAGCAGCATTAAATTGGATTTAAACCCAACGAAGTTTAACGCACAAAGTTTATTATCTTTGGAAGCTAAAAGCTAAAGCGGTGCTGTCAACTGTCTGGCACACAGCTTGCTCAGCAGCTGTTAGCTCTGCCTGCTGAGCAGTGTTACATATTGTGTACACAGCCCGTGTGGCCAAAGCAGCGCATTAGCAGAGCAGCAGCAGCAGCAGCAGCAGCAGCTTCGGTCCTCCATCTGTGTGTACACAGGATGCATTCAGGCACATTACCGAGTGTAGGTCACCCTCGTCCTGGCAGCACTCAGAGCCCATCACGACAACTCGCGTGCAGGAAACTGGGATTTATTACAAAAAGAAACTTTCTGCTTTGACTGAAAACTGCAGCACAGCTCCCGTGTAGCCAAGCGGCAGTCATCAACATCCACCACCTGCTTACTCAGTCAGGGGAGTTTGCCAGCTCTCAGGGCTGCCACCGTGAACAGAGTGAGGCGCGTTTATCAGTCACCCTCAGAGAGCTGTGAAACAGGAGAGCTTGTTTATTCTGCTCCTCCACAAGTGATCAATACAAAGACCTGTAATTCCATCTTATTAAACAGAGAGATGCTCCTCCAACTACTAAACTGAAACAACAGAACATTTTCTGACAGTAAATGCAGCACGCTTCTCCTGTGCAGTGTTGTTGGTTCTTATATTTTTCATCATTTAATCTCCTCATGGTGATTAACTGATAATTGTTTAATCATTTCATCACCACTGGACATTAATCCTGCATTGTGAGCGTGTACAGAATAGCCTCTGGCAATAAATTAGATATAAAAATAGCAGCAGTGTTTGTGCAGGAGATGATGCAGTAACGCAATGTGCAAATAACAGAAAAAAGGCGCCTCACAGGAGGCTTAGGACATGTTGACTGATTTTTGCTGATTCGGTGCGAAGACGCAGCCGGTGCAAATGGACGTGGATCGGTATTAGGGGAGGCTCAGTCAGTGCTGTAGGGGCTGGTAGCAGCCACGACCAGTCAGATATTTTGCTTTTCCACGCCAGGTTATTTCAGAGCTCTCCGATCGACAGTGACCGATCATGACCGTGACGTCGGTCCTGCTAATCTGCCACAAGAGGAAACTGACTAATGTGCTTGAGGAACAGAATCGCCAAATTTGAAGACGCCGCACCTGTGGTCCCTGACACCTTGTGTAATTACAATGAAAAACATCAGCTGCTCAAGGGGCTCCTATCAAAGTCAAAATTCTACCAGAGCAAAGACCAGCTCATGGCTCATGTGTCATCCTCCATTACGTAAACAGGGCCCACAGAATTACCTGAGTGTATATATAATGAAAAGGTCATGTTCAATACTATCCCTGTTCTCCCTTTCAATCCCCTCCTCATTCATCTTTAATGGTGTCGCCGCATGCACACAGACACACACATAATTGACTTTCTGCACACTTCAGTGACCCTTGTCCATTGCCGGAGAAGAATAGATCAATGCAACAGATTCTAGTAAGTGAGATGACGCACGAGAGTATCTACACTATGTGTTAGGACATACTGATGTGTAATGACTGATGGTTGGTTTCCCCTTTATTGTCCACTGTGTGTGAGAAGTTGTCTTACCATCTCCTCTTGCTTGTTACATACCCTCCCTGCTCTGTCTGTGCACATAAACAAATACATTTCTGTGTGATCTCACAGGACCACCAAGTTATTGGTTCTTTCTGTTGTCTGTTTGCACCTTTAACGCCCCATTCATCCATCTACTTCAGGAAACGTGAATTGTTTTGGTTCTGACTGATGACGTTAGTACTGTAATTTGATTGCTTTAATATCTGTGTGAGCAGGATCTAAAAATAGTTCTCCATATCACGTCATTTCCAGTGGCTGCACAGGTGGCAAACCAGCTGGGGGTTATGCTGGTTAGGCTTAGTCCCATTTAGCACCACCTACACTACTCTATGACACATTAGCTGAGGTTACAGTATTATGGTGCTGTGAGCTGTGACACTCTGGTCATTCATCATCAGCAGAACCACTGTAGACCTACTGTATAAAAGCTAATACTAACTAGACTCCCTACTTCCTATACCCACACCAGCACTGAAGAGAATACTAACTTGAGAGCATGATTCCCAAATTTTGAACGTTGCATCACAAAAGGTTGATAGCCAACACAACAACGGGCTTTGACATAGTGAAAGTCAATGTAAGTCAGTATTTGTAGGATACACCTTAAATGATGTCCCTTTGTCATTACTGCACTACTGAAGTCTTCAGCGCAACTTGCAGCAATGCCAACTCTGAAATGTCAGTCTTCCACTGAAACGGGAAGCTCCCACTCTGAATAACACAACTCCTGATGCTGTCTCCAGTGGGTCCAAACAGCTGCAGACTTGTACTTTTGTAGTGTGTAATGTACTTTGTATTCCTTTTCCCAGTATCTTCATTCCACTCACTTGAATAATTGCACTTGTAGTCTCTTTCATCTCTCCTCTGTGTCTGTACCCCTCCCGTCCTGTGTCCCAACTTATATAATCTTTATATCCTTAATGGCTCCTCCTCTCCTGCTGTGGAGAGTAATTTTCCTGTTCCTTCTCCAGCAGCAGCCAGAGGGACAGAGCCATATGAGTCCGTTAAAACCTCCCTTGTGCATTACAAAGCATAACCATCACATTTATCGAATTGGATATGATAACAACTAAAAGATAAAAGCATTGATTTTTTTTTTTTCTATAGCTAATAGTCTAAGATTTTCCTATTCTCAACTGAATTGCACAGAACATAAATATGCTCCATTTTGGGATCTGAGTGAAGCTGCGGCTGTAGTACAGCTCTCTGTACGGTTTCCCAGCAGAGAGAAATTATGGACTTCAAGTGCCAGTCTTACTCTTTAGTGTGTGTCTATTTAATTTCAGCTTCTTCTTCCTCTCTTTTTCTGGAGCTTTGACAGTCTCACTAAAACCAGAGGCTGGTGGGAGGCCCTCACTTCAAACTTGGAAACACTTCCTCTGTAGTTGATCTGTTAATGACGTTGGAAGCATTTCTGGTCGTGGCTCAGCCGGGCCTAAAATGAGCAATGACATCTAAAGAGAGGATTTTGGGGTTGGTGTAATTCATGCTCAGCAGCCATTTGTACCAGGCTTCACTCTCTTCAGTTCTCTGGACAAATCTTCTTAGTGGTTGATTCTCAGCACAAACGTTTTTTAAGTATCTGCCCAGTGGAATAAGGCGAGATATGATTTCCACTCTCATTATTATTATTATTATTATTATTATCATTATCATTATCATTATTAATAGATGAAATGTCTGAAGTTAAAACATATCTGACTTAAATATTCATTAAAATTCCTTCAGATATAATCTATTTCTTATTGAACAACGTTTTGTTATTAAATGAAATACATTACACTTTAAAAAGGCCCAGTCACACCAGAAAGTTAAACAGCAACATTAATCTACAGCTCTTTGTGAAACATGTGGTTCTAAAACTACTTAAAGGGCTACTTGTCAAACTTATGTAGCAGGTGAGGTAACTGCTAGCATGCTAGCTAGGTCTTGGCAGTCACTGTAGCACAACATCGACGCACTAGCTTGCTGACTAACAGGAAGAATGCTTGGCCTCTTGGTATCTAACTGTTAATTATCAGTTAATTTAACATGTATACACCTGACTCTTTCTCAGGTCATCTTGCTGTGGGTCAGTTTATACTCAGACAAGAGATCGATATATAAAAATGTTTGCAAAGCAGCTAATAAGCTATGATAGCGTCACCTGTGTTGAACCAAACTATTTACCTTGCCGCCAAAATCATCCTATTTCAAGAAAGTGAACTGATTTTGCTACAGTGTATTGTCATAAATTTGACTTTTATGATAAATAACTTTTTCTTCAGATATTTTACTCTTGTAATCTCTCCAAAAAAATTATTAAAATTAAAATACATTTTTATATTTAACTAATATGTCAGACATAACAAAGGCTCTATGTCTTCTCTGTTTTCAGTGACTTGTATGACTTCTACCATTACTTCTACATGCTGACCAACGTCCTGTTCTATGTCAGCTCGGCCATCAATCCCATCCTCTACAACCTGGTGTCAGCCACCTACCGCCAGATCTTCTTCTCCACGCTGCGCTACTTCTGCATGCCCTGCCGCCATACACCGAGGAGGCACCCCCACCCCCTGACCCGCCACTCCATCAGCATCTCCAGCAACCACACCCTCTCCACCAACATCATCAAAGAGACAGCGTACTGACCAAGCTGCATTAGAGTGCAGTTTGTCATGCTGTGAATCTACCTGCTGCAAACTTGTAATTACTGGTCCAACTTCAATCAAGGTAATTCTGGTACTGGTTTGGAGACTGTTGGCACAGCCTGATCTAGTACTGTGATGTGGGGTCAGGTTCCCACTCTGAGACCACTGCGGTTTCATTTCAAATGCACATTTTCTTACGTGGTATTATGTGTTTGTGTCTTCGTTTGGTTTGTGAAATCAAAAAGCAAAATATGACAACAGTAGAATGAATAACATAAAGAAAGATGGACGTAAAACAGAGTGACAGAACAGCTGGAAACTGAAATGTAAATGTACAGTATATTTCTATGTACGTGTTTTTATTGGAACGATCAGTGACACTTGCTTGGTGCTGTACAGTGTAATTACTGTGTTTCTGTGTTTTTGAGAATCCACTTGCCAAACCCCTGAAAGATAAACCTGGCTTTGATGTTAGGATAAAGATGAGCACAGTGTAGGCAGCTCTGATAAAAGGGTGTAGTAATGATGCAGTACCACGGTCACGGCCGCTGAATCATTCACTATCTGCACTGCTTATGCTACTTTCTAATTTTTATCTTGCAGTCTGTTTTCATGTTTGCCAGGGTTACCAAAGTTTAAGTAGATGCACCATGAATGAGCGTAGTCAATTTAGCAGTCTTGATTATAAAAAAAGTCTCCAGCACAGCCTGAAGCCACGTGAGGCTGTACTTACATCAGCATGCACCCAGTGACAATGCTAATGCAAAGCAGGTAAAGTTAAACATGGTTTTCACCTCAGCTTAGTGCATTAGCATGATTGCATTTGTAATTAGCACTAAACACAAAGTACAGCTCAGGCTAATGGAAATGTCATTAGATTTACAAGTGTTGTAAACCAAAGTACTGGACGAATCTTAGTTTTGACCTGATCATGGTGTGAGAGAACCAGAGTAAAAACAATACATCCTGTGATGAATATGAATATTTAACAAATTTCATGCCATCAGTGGTTGGAGAGACATGACTCCAAAAAACCCTGAATGTGAACCCTGACTTTAGCACTAGAGGAAAGGGAGAGGGAGTCACCAAAGTCATTAGGATGCATCCCCTGGAAACCATGAATGGCTGTATAATTATCTCTGTCTAGTAGAGGTTGACATTGACATTTTTACAGGATAAGTAGCAAATTTAACTGGTGGCGTTGGAGGAAAAGTCGGGACGTTGCTATCAAAAGCTACATGCTGCTAGCACGGCAAAGAATGAAATATATTTTTTAAAAAGTACAAGATAAAAAATTCTAGTTGTGCAATAGATCATCAGCATTTTCACCTCCTTTTCAGTATTTTCCACCTCGATGCATTACACCTACAACGTGCCTCAGCACTGTCGTACTGTTAAAATACCTCACTCTGCTACCAACTTCGCACCGATACCACAGCGGTAAATTGTCTGAAAAAGGTTCAACCTCTTGCGTATTCTTATTATGCCACGTCTGGTTGTTTTGAATATGGTGTACTCGGCTATTAATGGTGACTAGCTAAGCTTTGTAATGGATGATATGGCTCTGTGTTCCTGTGCGGTATCTCTGTAGTTGTTCAATCTGTGGAGGCTTTTGTCGCTCCATCAGCGCTTACTTCAGCAACGGACTCCCCAGCCTGCAGATCCACCAGACAGCCATACTGAATGAAACATACGAGAAATAAAACACTGTATATCCCTTTAACGTTGCAAACTGCACAGTCAGAAACCTGTTTTCTGTTGACTTGTACATGGATATTCTAACCTGAATGTGTTCGTTCTATTTAAATCAAAGAAATATTTTACTTATATTATCAGATGATTCAGATCGGCTATGTTTATCTGTATATCACACGTTTCTCTATTAGAATGTTATTTCATTTCATGATGAAAAGAATTAATAAATGAATGAAGACACGTCGTACTGATGTCCTGTTTACAGTTTGTCTTACTGCTGTCGCACAGGCTCTGTTATGGGTATGCAAGGAGATGCGCGCTCATGCACACGCCACACTATAACATCCACACACGCACACACACACACACATGCACAGCACTTAGCAGAACAGTGTTTGACCTTTTCTAAAATACACTCATGACAATTAGCAGGTGAGGGCTTGAAAAAAAAAAAAGAAATGTCACTCACAAGCACATGCATGTAGGCACAGAAGGCTGTGGCCTTATCACACAAGCCGTACACCTCACTTAAAATGTTAGCTGAGGAATAACATGAAGTATGTTCTCCTCAGCGTAGGGAGTCAAACCCCACCATGGAACATACAGTAGATATCAACCTGTGTGGATGATGTCTATTAGGATTTACAGAAAAGGTTATATCAGCTGAGTGTAAGGTGACTTGTTCCCAGTTCAGTTCATTTGTCAGTCATATGAGGATTAAGACGGTGAAATCAGTGGGAATAGAAAGTGTCATTGCAGTAAAAGAACTAAACATATAAAGATAAAAATAAGACAAAACAAAATTCAGATAAGATAATTTAAAAAACGGAATGAGGTGAATGAATTATAACACTACATTAATACATAAAAAATAGGATTTGTGTGTTAAAATGAAAAGTTTAAATACAGAAGTGTTGCACACAGGGCTGGACTCTTCTCGACTGCAGCGTCACCAGTCTGGTCGGGGGGGGGGTCCACCCGTCTGCGATTAGTTTTACCACTGTTGAAAAAGAGGTTGTCGTCCTGACAACCTCTGTCGCCTCTGCTGTCCAATGGGCAGAGAGCAGCGGCTGTCCTGGCCAATAACAACCAATACTTACAAAACTGGAGTGGATCTGAGTCGTTCCTGTCGACCAGCCAGAGCTATTTGTTCTCACAGAGTGCCTCATTTTAGAGACACAAAAGCTGAAAGCAGGGATGAGGACACGTCTGTGATGTGTTTATGGTTATCGAATGCCTAAACGTAGCTACTATTGATAGTCATCATGCTGTCCCATGGCACGCTCATGATTGACAGCCAAGTATGTATTTTCAAACAATACCTCCCTGGTGTGAATGGATCCAAGCTGCAGCGGAGGGAACCATTGCATACATAATGCACCTTCTCTACCATACATGAACAATAAATGAGTCACAGCGTCATTCCAGTGTGATATACAATATGCTAGTATCATATCGTACCTGCAGGTTCCTGTTATATTATATATTCTCTACAATCTCTTCCCGGGAGGTCCTGGATCAGCAGAATATACTGTGTACAATTTTACACAAGTTTGACACTTTTCAATAAATAATGATGAACAAAATTAATTTTAAAAATATAAGAGACTGCTCGGTATTTTAGGAGTTAACTGTGACTAAATAATTCAGCTGTGTTATTAGTTCTTCTCCATGTTGCAGATATCAGAATGACTTTGATGCAAGTTCAGTCGTATGTCATACACAAAGTGGTTTCAAAGGGATTCACAAACTCTGGCAATGAATTAAAAATAATAATAAAATAAATATTAAAAACTGAAGATGAGGATGCAATTAGAGGTAATCATGATACAAAAATAATGATGAAAATAGAATAAAAGGAACCAGCATAAGAGTAGAAAAGTCAATATCCTCTCTGGTTATCGGTCCATGTGCTGGCTATTGCTCTTGTACTGCAATGTAGAGCAAGTTAGTTCCATAGTTGCATTTAAGCAATGGTCAATGATCTCAGGTGGCGCTGGTCAGTTTGTGTGTGACCTGTACAGTTAGGACTATGGCTGTGATCGGACAGCTGCTGGTCGGAAGAGGCGTCCTGTGAACAGTCAGCACTGAGGTAAGCACTGATCTTTTCCTCATCCGCCTTATTGCAATAATGTTGCCGGGGGAGCATGAAGAGAGCCAATAAGACAGGGCTGAGAACTGAACCATGTGGAACCCAAAAATGTTCTCACAGGTCTATTTATGTTTTAAATTGCAAATCGATTTTAACTTGAATTTTTCATCTGCCCTTATTTCAGAGCCACGAGGAGCTGGGTGTGGGGATGAAATTACAAATCCTCTTTCTCGTCCCCCTCTGTCTCTTTCTGCTGAATGGAAATTCAAACACATGGCAGAAAATGACCCACCAGTCCATATATCACTTCTGAGGTGGAGAATGCTTTCTTTAATGACCAGCTGTGGGAATACAAGTGGCAGCATTTGAATTGCTTTATCGGTACGGGCTGACATTCACGAGCACACACTTTATTTGATGCTTTGAGAAAGCAGGCGCTTTCTACACCATGCATATACACAGGGACAGTAATTAAACCATATGGTCTGACTTAAATACAGCTTGTCACTCACTACATTTGTAATCTTTTACTTTCTTTAGGTGGTTAAACTGAGCTCTCTATCTAATTAATTGTGACCCTGGGGTGTTTTCATTGAAAACATTAAATCTATGTGTAGAATATCACCATGCATACATGTGAATCTGTGAGCACATGCTGGTAGAAGATACATGAAGATATACAACCGTCTCTATACCGCTACCCATAATTTGATTTAACGCGAGGACTGATTAGAAATTCTTTCCATTTCCATTGCTTGTGTTGCATGAGGAGAGGAGAGTCTTCTGCCTCCCACATGATTAAAGTCTTGTCATCTCTGACCTTCTGCACAAATTCCACCTGGCTTTCAGGAAATCATCTGCACTGGGGGAATTTGGAAAGATTCCACAAATAAGGGAAAGTGGATCAAAAGCCATGGGGCTCTGGGAAGAACCTGCTTTTTGGTTAGACAGGAGGAAGAATAATTCCTCCATTCTTGATCGGTCACCTGCATGGCTAGTCCTACTCACCCAGCTCTGGAGAGCACCTTGACACATTCCCACACGGGTAAGCTCCGAATGCTAGAGACCAGCATTAGGCCTGCTGGTTGGAAAGAATGGCATGACAGCCTACGAAGCAGCCTCGCAGGCAGCAAGCAGTGGTGATGCACTGCTGTTTGTAACCTGGCCGTCACTGAAGCGTGACACTCTTGGTGATGCATTGCAAGCCTGCGAGGCAGAGTGTTGTCACTCGGTGAAGCTAATCCATCTGAGGACCACAGAGAATTCATATTAGATTAAAGACAACTGTAGCACATCTTTTATTTTTCCTTTCCGACATTTAATTAATCTCCCGCTCCCTGACCAGTACACTTCTTGGGCATTTTTTACATAATCATGTATTTTTCATAATCTATACAATAATATATAATATGAATGAATGTTGAATATTTGAATATATATTTGAATAATGAATATTTTTATTCTAGTTGGAAAAGTGAAAGCTTGTTTTTCTGACGAACAGTTAATCAAGCCCACTTTCATGGAAAACTAAACATACATTCTTTGCCTGTGAAAATATTGCACAGGAGACGCACTTAAAAGTCAAACTTAAAAGGATCTGAAGAGAGCAGTTGAAATCAGTTCAGAAGTGTAAATGCAGAGAGGATGTACATTTTGTATGAACGTCCTGCACTAAGTTGAGTCGCCAGCATGTGTGAAAGTGCTGAAATTAGCTGAAATGACAGCTGAAGTGTAAGAGTCGAAAGCAAGCAAACTCTACCTGACTACTAGGAGGTGAAAGCAGATGAAGTGTCAGTTAACCTCAAAGTCATGAAAACAGTTGCACTGTTGTTTAAACTAATGAAAATGTCTCATGAGCTGAGGTTTTAGTTTTTAAAGCTCTCCACAGAACAGGAACTGCCCCTCTTGGGGTCATGAATGACTTGCTGTAATTGATCTCAGTGCAGCGTTCAGTATCATTAATTACTCCATCTTGTCCCATTTAGAACAATGGGAAGACAGAACTAACTCTGTGACCATTGTAGACTCTAGATCTTCCACTTCCATGATGCTTTGTGGTCCTCCTTGGAGTTCAGTGCGTGGGAAAAAATATACTTCACAGTTTGAACGCTGTAATTATTATCTCATACAGCAGCAGTCACCTTTATGCAGTCGATACCCGGGTTTACCTCAGCAGTGATTCCAGTGATCTCAGTGGAATTTTACAACACCTTAAACATATTAATGAATGGATTGCTCAAAATGTCCTGCAGCTTTACTGAAAAAAGACTTGTTGGCGTTATATTTCCAAACATATCCCCCGACCATTTTAGAAACTCTGGCTCGTTATTAGAGAGCAACCTCGACCTCTCAACAGCCACATTAAACATACAGTCACCCAAAAAATTTCAAATCTCAAACACCATCTGTTTTATTGTACATGCATTATGTAAGGACAATAAGGACAATTGTCAAGCGCTGCTCAGCTGTTTATATGCCAGTGTCCGAAACGTCCAGTAGCATCACGCCAGAAAAGGAGCATACTAAGCTTGTGTACCTGGGTGTTGTGTTTACATCGCTGTAACACAGCGATTAAAAATATTAATAAAACACATCATTTTGTCCAAATTCCATACTTTACATGACCCGTCAAACTACCACATCACCAAATAACTGTATATTATAGCAAAAGATATCAGTGCAATGCAGTCTTGACTCAATATTTCCAAAAAACAAATATTTTCTTATAATATAAGCAGCGTTAAAGTTTTGAGTTTTGATTTAAATGCAGAGACTTTGCAGCACAGTTGGGGGAAATAAATTAATGATCCAGTCCTAGTTAGAACATCCTGATACATATTTTGCCATAAATTGCATTTGGAGTGCAGAGCCAACCGCATGCCATGTTCCCTGATTTCTTTTTCATTTGCCTCACTAGCTGAGCGAATGAGCCATGACTCTCCTGCTTCACTCTCTCCGTGCTCCTAGGAGGAGGAAACACCCAAAAAGAAAGAGATTAATTAATGCAGGAAAACAGAGAAAAGTGTTTGAGTGAGCAAAGGAGAGAGTGGGATAAGGATATTTGGGGAAAAGCAGAAAAATAGAAGAGTACAGTGAGAGGAAGAGAACCAGACAGACAGAGGGAGAGAGAGAGAGAGAAAGAGAGAGAGATCAAGTCAAGCGTATGAACAGCATGTAACTGCCCAGTCAGTGGAGGAAGGTAAACCAACACAGGAGGTATCCAAATCCAATCTCTGGGAATTTGCACAACAAATCGTTTTTAGAGCCAACACAGGAGCTTAGAGATGGCTTTCCCACAGGTTTTCATGAGGGAGCTGTCGCCCTCATTAGCTGCAGTCGGACAGAGGAGGGAGAGCAGTCAGATAGAATGACGGGGTCACACACAAAACACTCCAGTCACATTCCTCGCCATTCGCTCTGCCTTTCAACTCAGCTTTTATGCCGGCTCACAGTGTTTCTACACATTCCCAAAACTAAAGGCTAGAATTCAACTGACATCTGCTATGGAATGAAATGCCAAAATCGAAAAATGCTACAAAATTACAGAATATACCAAATATGTTTACTAATAAATTTCTTTAATTAATGTTGCTATAGAAAGTTACTGCGTTACAATATAAATACATATAAATGGAGAAAAACTGTTTCTCTTGGTCGTTAGTATCTAATGTGGGTTGCATTGCCCATATCAGGTAAAACTGTATTCTGTATATCTGTAATTATGATGTTGCTTGTTCTCTCGTCCTGTAATGTGTAAATATTAGAATATTTGGTACAGGAATCGCTGGACCTGTGAAGCCTCCATGTGGCTAATTTGAACAGGAACAGCCTGACCAAGCTAAAATTAGCAGCAAAGGGCGAGTAGCATCAGCACCACCGCAGCCGTATACGGTCATGACTGGAAGTTAAGAAAGCAAATGTCCTATTTTCAGAACCATTAACCTTCTCACATTAGAGAGGTCACCAAACATAATCACAGTGAAATCAGTTTCGTGCTTTTATTGTGAAACAACAGCACCACATAATGTTAGTTTTGAGTTTGGAGCAACTTACAAACTGTGAATTCCTTGTACATGTAAAGTTAAATACAAAGAAATGACCTCTAACCTGTCTGCATATAAATAAATATACTGCAGTTATTACTTATAATAGAGTTAATGATTTGTCGATATGCACAGTGATGCACAGTGAAAAGGTAGAGGCTTATATTTCCCTCCTCTGATCAACAGAGCACCACCCTGTGTGATTGATGTTTTACTGTCAGTAGCAGTGAACTGGTCTCATTAAACATGTACAGCCACTACATTATTGCACAACCTACCTGCACTAACTTCGATTTATCACTAACTTTACACCAGCCCACCACAGTGTTATGTATAGAATTATTATAATTTTATTTTACTATATACAGTATTTGATTCCTTTATTATGTGTCATTTTCTGCATAATTTTCATATGTTTTGCATGAGCATTGTTAGCCTGAGAACACACTCATTTTTCTGCATTTAAGGAGTAAAGAACTTGAAACATGCACAATTAACTTGTGTATAAACAGATGTTTGTTTTATTGGCTCATCAGTCAAGGTTCAGTGGTAATGCTCCTGTCTGTGACGCATCAGAGGTGGGTTTGATTTTTAAATGATCCCCTTTTTACTGTATTAAATTCGTAAACGAATAATAACAAATGACCTTGTGTACACACACACACACATACATATGCAGGTCCTTCACACATATGCTCTTGCTGCAACATTTCACTTGCGTGTGTGTCCCTGCTTTAAATAATGCGTGAAAGTTTGAATTATGGCTGATACCCAGCTGCTCGTTTATGTGACGATCCATAAAACATTTTCCTCCAGTGACATTTTTAATTTCTGTGCGACTCGCTCCTTTCTTGTTCTTCCAATGCAACAAGAGGGGAACACGCATTTAATGCAACGTGCAACAAAAACACTTTCATACAGTTCTGTCACCTCTTCATAAAACCTAATGACATTATCATTGTCTTAATTACAGGCAGCCTGTGTCCTCTGGACGCCATAACACATTTAAAAAATACCCTATGGAGATATTTTAATACATAAAATACACAAAATAATAGTTTGTGCATATATACAGAAAATGATTTAATACCTCTTACTACATATAAAGCCAAATAAAACTACTTGATGCTCAAAATGCATCATGTACAATGTGAAACTTGTTAGCTTCTTCTTTGCCTCTGTTGCTACACTGCTATACTTTTAAACATAGTACAGCGCCAACTTACCAGGCTTAATGTTGTGCCAAAGCGTCTGGTTTATCACCAGGTTTTTCAGTGAGAGGTTATAATATTAATTACTGACATGATATAGTTAAACTAGAATATTAATTTAGGACCAGGCTAGTTGTACGTCACCATCATCAATACTGTATACAGGGACAAGAGCAGAGATGAGGGGGACTCAATCTACACGAATGGCTTGAAAATGTTATTTTACAGCATTAAATGAATGGGAACACACAGTCACATGATACTCACAGCCTGCAATAGAAACATATCAGCATTCATTCAGAGTTGTGTTTGTGTTCAACATCAGTCTGGCCCTCTGTCTCTGTTCATTTCTGCTTTGCTCTTCCCCAGACCATGAGGGGAACATCCTTTAGCTGCTAAATGCTCCACTTTGTTAACAGCAAGCCACTGACTGTGTCTGATCATGGCTGATCACAGCTAGCAGCTGGAAACGACTCCGAGTGGTGAAGGTCGTCGGCAGGTGAATCAAAACGTGAGCTGAAAGACGCCATGAAGATCTCTTGAGTCTGAGGAAAACTCTGACTCAGGCCTTGGCTACTCAGTCACACATCTTCCGTAACTGTTAACACTAAAATTGGTGCAGTCAGTCATGAGATGTGAGGCCATTCTTTGTGAGACCCCGGGTAAATTTGGAAAATTACAAACACAGTTCAGCAGCGCCCCACACAAACACCAAAATATGAGTACGATTTTTTTGGAAAGCACGAACTGTGTTGTGGCAACGGTCATCATCAGTAGAGTCAGACCGGGCAGCGTCACATCCTTTGGCCTTTTCTGAACATCTCAGACACTCACTTGTTCATGGCCGCTCATTTTATGGTCTGTGGCTGTAACGGAACAGTCAACAGAAATCTGATGTCACTGCCAAGAATAGAGTGTAAGAGATCGGCTTCTTTTATCTTTTCACTCGTCACTCCCTCCTGTTTCCCTTTTTATATTGCTCAGGAGACAGGGTCTATCTATCTATCTATCTATCTATCTATCTATCTATCTATCTATCTATCTATCTATCTATCGGTAGTGCTGCTGCAGCTGAAGTCATTTTATTGATGCACGCAGCGGCTCTCACAGACAAATTAACAAAACACACACACGCACACACACAAACATCCCCCTCTTACTGTAATTATTGCATTATTAGCAATGAAGTCGGACAAAATCTTAATGTACTATATAAAAACTCCAAATACATAAACTGTAAGTGATATTATAGCTGTAACAATGGTGATGTTTTAATCAGACTGTTTGCAGGGCTCTTGTGGCCTTGGTTAGAAGACAACACAATCCATTTCTGAATTACATCCCAGTGGAAATCAGAACTACCCCCCCACCACCACACGGTTACGTGGTTCAGTGACAAAGCCTCAGGGAGCCATCTCAATGAGTCTGTGTCAAGGTTTTTGGACTTTCAAATCTTCACGTTCCCTCTGCGCATCATAAAAATATGCTCAGAGGTCACAATAACCAGCGAGAAATCAGAATTTGTAGTCAGTGCAGCCTAAAGACCGCTGTCAGTCAAATAGCAATTTTACCCAGGGAGCAAAGAGCGTGTATGAATCCTAAATGAGAGGAGGCAACGAGCCTTGTGCGGAGTGCTTCTCTGGCCACTGGCACCACTGTGGATCTCAGCCTTCCACATCTGCCCCAAGCTTCACACTCTTTCCTCCTCCTGCCGGGATTACTGCATTAATCGCTGGCTTCTGTTCCTTATGTCTGGCTGGTTAGCGGCACCTGCTCATGGGTGAGTAAAATAAACGCACACATCGGATTCCCAGAGGTGCTTTCTGACAGGTTTGGATCCTTTGATTGTGGAAATCAGCTGTTTGGGTTGGCTGGAGTCCTGGCCTGTGTGGTTCACCGAGGTCTGCAGTTGTGAGGTTGGCTGTGAGATCAGGAGTCAGCAGCTCCGGTGCACATACTGCGTGCCGAATGCATGCTGTATGTCAAAACGTGCATCATGTCTGTGGTGTTGCGTGATGAAACTGCGCATTTCAGCGAAACCATTCATTAACATCATTTGCGAGAAATTAGCTTTTTGTTATCATCGAAAAAGTCTTAGATCTTTAATTTCATCATGTGGAAATGTGTGAGAGCAAAACCAGAAGAGAGATAAAGCGAGGGTGTGTGTGTTTATAAGACAGAGAGTGTGTGGGTTGTAAAATATGATTACACATTTGGTAAGAATTAATTATGTGGTAATAGGATCAGACCAAGATCCAGCAGGACGTTTGAGCAGTACTGCTTAATCATTTCTGTTTAACAAGATTAATAACAAAAGCACAAAGGACAATAAAGATGAAGAGGCCAGCTCTGTTGTTATCTAAGCCACCCTGCCAGGTCCATCTACAAAATGCAATTAAGTTTGAATTGTTTGCAGCACGACATCAGTCAGCCAGTACAAATGTAGACAGGCGTGACATCAATGGACCATGATTTGTGGTGTTAACATGGCCGGAATGAACGCTGTCACCACAGGCCTTTGTGCGCCGACACCAAGTCAATAGCAAGTTCCACCACCTGCCAGTCTGCGTTTGTGTGTTGGCCGACTGCAGCTAAGCCCAGACGGCCCCCGTAAACAAGACTGACCACTGACTGTCAAGTCTGACCGTGATTGACTGAGCGGGCAATGAAGTTTCCCCATCAGCCGGAACAAACAGACACGAGCAGGCCTGAAATCCTGGGGTCTTTATTTATTACGTTATTATATCATTTATCGATTCAGCTGGAAAAAATAATAACTGAAGCTGGTGGTCATAGCATGAACCTATAGGGATGTTACATTACTGCTGTACAAATCTGCCGTTTTTCCATTTCTCTTTGAGAGAAACCTTTCAAATGGGAACGCACGCTGGGGAAAAAAACACCTCCAGAACCGCTTTTACCTTAATTCAACACAGTCCTGGTCAAAATCGTCTTTTCATTTCCAGCCCCTGAACTAATCTCTGAAATGCCATGACGACTCACTTACAGAGTCTGTAGCTGGATGGCTATTTAGTGTGACTTGTTGAAGAAGAAGGTCCTAAATATGCACTCTATGTCCATGAACACGGTCTCATCCACGACGAGGCTAAAGCTACATTACACTGATGAGTAATTGTAATTGAGAGCAGAACTGGTGATGTGTTGGGATCATTAGTCAGCCTGGGTTTTATGCAAATGTCTGGTAAATACTGACAGATTTCAACAAGCAGCAATATGCTAATGCTATACATTTAAGTGTGGGACAGCAGGAGTATAAACTGCCCCGAACCTCATACAGAACAGGAGGCTGAGACGGAAGCAGCTTGAGAGCTTGAGTCAGTTTAATTCTTTGTGTCTTTGGTCCTCTAACTTTTCCTAAACCAAGGAAACACCAACAGGATTAACACATCCAATCAGCCTCAGTCTGACTCTGTTGGCTCAGTATTGATCTGACCTTCGCACCTCATTTAATTTTAAATTGTTCCTCGCTGCGCACCTTTCCCCCGAAGTCCACCCTGCACTCGTGGGCATTTTAAATATATATGATCCGAGTCTCTCTGTGTCAGTGTCACTGCACTTGATGCACCCCATTCGATGCAGAGCAGGCCTCACACTCGGAATGCATCCGTTTTCCTCAGGTGACCTCTACGATCTGGAGTGGTGATGAAAAGGCGGCGGGATTCTTCTGTGTGGTGGCTGTTTTTCTACTTTTGGCCCCATTCCCGACATTTCCTGGAAGCTGCTCAACCCTCGCCAGGTTGTCAGGCAGACATGAACCTGACAAGGTGTGCAGTCACAGAAACATGTTGATATTTTCTGCTGTTCATGGTAATTGTACATGAGTGATTTTCCACACACACACTTTTTTTTTGTCTGTTTTCTGTCCAGGTTTTCCAGGCTGCGTCTAACACTGACTTTATCTTCTGTTTAATAAATCAGACCTTCTCCTCACTGAGTGGGAAAATTCTATTTTTCAGTGAAAAACATGAGGACAGCAGCTAATGTTTGACCAGTCAGCTTCACATCATCTGTTACTGCGTTAAATACATTAACTCTGTGTCATCTCTCTCCCCTGGCACTGTGCTTGTTTCTCTCTGGTCTCTCTCTATGTAACTCTCTACAGATACCTGTGGCTCCAGAGCTGAACATCTGATCCGTGGCTCCACCGACCTGCCCCCTGTCCTCTGCTGCCATTTATTGTATTATTATCATTACTGTACTGCTGACAGCAACCATAGTTAGGACTCTCTCTCTCTTTCCCCCCAACCGGTCAGGGCAGATGGCTGTCCACCTAGAGCCAGGATCTGCCCAAGGTTTCTGCCTGTTAAAAGAAAGTTTTTCCTTGCCACTGTCGCCAAGTGCTTGCTCATGGTGGAACTGTTGGCTGTAATTAATAGTAATGAGTGTGGTCTGTAAAGTGCCCTGAGATGACTTTGGTTGTGAATTGGCGCTCTATAAGTAAAAATTGAATTGAATTGGATTAAATACATTACCTCTCTGAAATGTCTTTGAATATTCTAAATCACATCCGTGTTTGCGAGCTTGCAGGCTTCTCCTTCACTGCCACTGTTTGCAGACCGGCGCACATTACAACCAGCGCATGTTGATCCACAGAGCAGCCTGAGACGTTTCACAGCAGTGTGCAATGTGTCACCTCTTCACGCATGTGATTAAAACCAAACGGGCATCCACTCTTGACAGCATTGCTCTATGGCGCCACTCGTGGTTAAAACGCAACAGGTTGCTTTAAACTTTGCAAGGAAAGAACAAACATTCCTGACAAAAGTTATTGATTGACTGCAGAGTTTAGAATACTGAGATGCCATAACTGTGCAAACATGAGTTATTAATGAATAGAAATATCTATATCACTGGACAAATGCCACATTTACCAGTTGCTACCCAGCACTGCAGTCTCACCAACAGAGCCATAGTCCTGGGTTTGATTAGTGACCCAACAGCCTTTTCCCCATGTGTCCTGGGCTACGGTTAAGCACCGCATTGCGTCGATGATGATATACTGATATTCCAGCGTGCACTCAAAGCTGCAGAAAGGCAAAGGAAGATGTATAGAAATGCACAGACAGACACAAAGACGGCGAGCGTCAAATAAATCACAGTCAAGTGCTGTGAATCCGAGCAGCAACAGGCATGCTAACTGCGCCGAGACCGGAGCGATGCAAAGGTTGGACAGACGGAGAGAGAAATGGGAGAAGACTGATGAAGCAATGACCCATCAATCAATTAGAGAGGGCCATTCATGCCAAGTCTTGTCTAACCCTTGGATATGAAATACCTAGTTGACCTTCACTATAGCAGTCTGTCTCACATTCATATGGCACTAATGAGACAGTGACTGGGTGTGATGGATTGCGTGGCTCGGCGTTGTGTTTACAAACCAGGTGATTTAAAAAAAAAAAAAAGCAGTCCATCTGAGCAAAAACATGAAAACATGCATAAAAAGAAGAAAAGCATGGATTCACAGATGAGTGAATGCAAGGACGCGTGAGTCAAACCGATGCATGAAAAATGAATACTCGTATGAAGCAGTTAATAGCTGTGGACACAAGCAGCATCGACGAGTCAGTGATGAGTGCAATGTCACGTTTTTCCTTGTAGTTGAGGTCCTTTCCATGACAGTTTCAGCACTTTTCCCCTGACTCACAGAAGCCAAGCTCTTATCGCTGACAGAAAGAGCAAATTCACTTGCAGAGTCGCAGACTTGGAATGCAGCCCAGTCTCCTCAAGCTGCTTAAAGGTAGCACGGCTTCAGAATCCCAAATAATGTGCAGGGTGCACGCCAAAGTCCAGTTTTATTCAAAGGTGATACACCAAAGCTTCGTTGGTGGGTTGGAAAGATGTGCATGTGCACGGACGAGGTTGGGGGATGATGTTCTCATCCTGTGTGAAACCAAAAAGTTGGTGTTAACTTGTTTTAATGTAGATGACTTGTATCTACTGTAATTTGATCTACCTATTTTCAACCCAAAATGTGACCTGTTCCAAAGTCTAAATGAGTAGTTAAGTTGCTTAAAACCTACTAGACTGTGACCCTCTCCTAAACAACAAAACGTTATTTTGGGCCGACTGTGTGAAGCTCCTACACCTTCTCAATTAAACAGCACCAGCCTAGATGAACCAGTATGGCCAGCTGTGTTGGCATCAGCACGCAAGACACATTTTGATAGATAAGTCTTGATGAAATGTCACATTCATATCATATTTGTAGGGATGTGCATCTCTCCTTTATAAGACATCTCTACTTCTCTAGACACATGGGCTATGATACGATTCATGGACGATTGGTACGATTCAATCCAAACTCAGTACAATACGATCAGCAATCCGATACGATTCTTTATTTCATGTTGACATTCATTGTCTTTTATGAATTAGAATAAGCCGATACTATAACAATGACATTGCTTAACTTCAAATAGATATTTCATAAAAGGCCAGGGAATCCAGCCAGGGAAGTGTTTTTGTTGATTAATGTGGTTGACAAAGGAAAAACATGGAGGACAAAATGTATAATTTCAGAACTACATGTCATTGTATTGATTAATTAAACAGGTACAGTTAGTTACAGAACAGAAGACTTTTGTCCAACTGTCCATCCTTCTTGTAGAGTCCAAATCCCAAACTTTTGATCTGAGGTTTGGTGGTGCACTGTAAATGTTGCAGACGTTGTTGGACATGTTGCTTTTGTGTTTCACTGTGACGAGTGTCACGAGAGTCTCACACCGACCTCTGAACTTCTACGAAGTTTGAAGCCGCTTTGCAAAAGTAGCAGCATAGCAGCTTCACTCAACCAATTCGTAACTTTAAGATCAGGCCATCGACCAGTTCACAGTACCCTAACCCTTACATTTACACCCCATTGGACAGGGTTTACCTGAAAATCTGGCTTTTTCTCTGTTCACCTGGCAGAATGTTTTCCAGTTTCAGTGTTAAATCTGTTTGTTGTTAGTCTGCTTGTTCATCTCTAATGCGTGCTTCTCCTAATTTGCTATGTTCTCAGCACTACACCTCAGATTATTCAACAGAACTGCGACTGTTTCTGTCAGCCGCCGCACCGTGGTGGGTGAAAGAAAATATAAAGCCATATTATATAATATATGAAAGCAGCTGTTCCTTTCCTCCCTTCCTTTCCCTTCTTTTTACCTAGGTGACATAACAGGGTATGTTGTTGTGAGGAAGAATTGGAGGAAATGAGCAAAAAGGAAAGACAAACAGAGCGCATGCAGGGTGCAGGGAGCTAATCCCAACAGCTAATGGACGTCTGGAGCCTTCAGGTCCTTTCGGTGGAAGATGGCAAAATAAAATCCCCTTCCTGGCTCGGAGCCCAGACAAATGAATAAATTCCCACACCTCCGACGAGGCACTGTTGGTCGTCCAGCAGGGTGTCATACGTTTTCTCAGCCGGCTCTGACTCTCCGGCCTCCCCGCTCACCAAATGAACAGTCGACATATTTTAGCTGAAACGCCAGCCCACAGTATCGGTGACATTTAACACTGCACAGCTGTTCACCCACAACATAAAGCCGATACATAGTGTGAACCCATGAATACATTCACACGCACCCAAGCTGTTACGCACTATCTCAGTCATCTCTCATGGTCCGTCAGTCATGCGGACAACTTAATTATCTTTATCAGCAGTCCCTGTTGCTTCAGTTGCTTTTAGAGACTCAGCTGGTGTGTTTTCGCCATGGTATGTGGACTAATTATTTCTCTGCTAGTTTCTTTGCTCTCTTCTCAGAGTGCACTGAGAATGTTTGCCTTGGCGAACAGGAAAAAACTCGAGAGCACAAACATGAAATTTATAAAGGTTTTACTGAAGTGTCTCCCACCTTTTATCTTAAAATACTAAAACATAACTGATGAAACATATTGGTTTCAAATGCCAAAGTCCATAATGTAAGGGTGTCTCTCTCATCACTCGCTGCAGACTAATTCATGGGCTGATTTATGGGTTGTGCTCCTTTAGTGACGCCGCCATTTCTGCGGAATGACAGTCTTGATAACAAACAGATGAAAATTGGCAGGTGTGAAATTGGCTCCAACGCAGGCCTTGGGACAAACATTACATTGCGCTTTTGTCCAACCCCTGCAGTGTAGACGCGCGGAGAGATCAAACCCGGCAGGAATGACTTGCAGGCTGTTGATTATAAATCCACCAAGATCAGTCAATAGAAACTTGAAACATTTCGTTTTATAAGTGGAGTTTCAGCTGAGAAGAGCCCCCAGCTGCAGGAGCACACAGCAGGACGACACTGACCTTGTTGCACCATGATGGTCTTGTTTAGGTCCACTGCTTCATGAAATAACAGCTAAAATGAGCAGAGCTTTGTGGATTGTTTCAGGCTCGTGATGGTTAAAGGTTATCGTTGGAGCAACGGAGCACAGCACGTGTGCAGCAGTGTGATTTAGGTGATTCACGGGTGAAAAGACGTCCAGCCAGTTGTTTAAAGGGGGATGTTCAACTGCCGCTCTAATACATGTATGTTAACTGATCCCGTTTCTCACACCGGGACCAGATTTCTTGTATTTGCTTCTCAAAGTACTTGGAATTAGCACAGGCGATATTATGAAGTGGGAGTGTTGCTCCGCTCTCCCGCTCGGAAATCGCACTCAGGCAAATGACATCATGAGTGGCTCTTATGGGTATTTGTAAGCATGCACGCACTTGAATGTTATTAGCTAGCATTCATTGCTAATTAGAATTATACTGCATTCAGTTTTTGCTTGAGTGAACATGTGGGAAGATGAAATTGAGGGAGAAAAGACAACAATGAGGTGTGGGCGGAGAAAAATGGGGAAAAGATGAGAATCTGGACTGAACAAAGACCGGTCTAAACCATGGCTTGAAATTGGTTCCCTTGAAGATAAAAGCAGAACATATAGAATGTGCTACTACATGATATGTTATTACTGTGGCAGCTCATTGAAAGATGGACATGTACACGGTATATTAAAATGGTTCCAGGTAGCAGTCAAGATATCAGCTGAAGATGCTCTTTCAATTTCTCTGATTTCTCCTTTACTCCTCTGGTGTCATTGTCTTCTGAGAGTTTAGATTA
This sequence comes from Datnioides undecimradiatus, assembly GCA_008933995.1. Lineage (NCBI taxonomy): Eukaryota > Metazoa > Chordata > Actinopteri > Lobotiformes > Datnioididae > Datnioides > Datnioides undecimradiatus. The sequence continues at coordinate 1,412,537 of WARS01000169.1, read as the reverse complement.
TTCAGCGCCCCTAATGTCGCAATAAGCCTTCACGCTTCGCATACATGAATGGGTTTTTCTGCTTTTACCCACAAACTGTATATGTGCTTTGCGCTGATTGTTTGTTTTGCAGGATACAACAGCTTGGACTAAAAGGCCCAGTCAGGCTGGTCTTTGTTGCAGTCAGCAGGGAGTGTGATGACAGAGAAAGTCACACTTCACAAGAGGTTTTGACTTTAGTGATTGGTAAAAGATTTGGTCTCACACAGGGTCATTCACCTGCAAGCCACGAATGATTTTCAAATGCAACTCCAATCTAAAGCTGCTTTAGAGTACACCACTTGTTTAGCATTTCTGATGGCTAATCACTGCAATCCCATAAAGGAACCAATGATGGACAGAATGAATCAAAATCAGTGCAGCAGAAGCAGTATTATAGTCTATTATATTAAATTATATTATTATATTATATTTATATTAAACATGTTCCTCCTAATGAAAACCTGGCACCTACATTAGCAATAATTCAATTCTTGTGTGTTATTCTACTAATGGATAATGTATATAGCTAGCTAGATAGCTAATTTGATTTCACTTGACGTTTTATCAGACTCCATGCACCTTGTCTGTGGATCCACAAAAGGTTTTATCGTACAAGTTTATTTAAACTGCAGTAGAGCGCCCCAACACAGAGGAGTAAAGTCAGTGGAGCTCTATTTAAGAGTTGAACGACAGAAGCCAATGTCTTTTTTGTGAAGGTTTCAGAGGTTGGGTTTAGACAAGTCAAGTGAGACCTCTCTGTCATACCTGTTATATGAGCTGTGGTGGGAAACAGTAACACAGTATGGGCAAATGGGCATGTGAGTATCACAAGACATACATGTGAAGTTGTCCTTTAAGACCCTTCAGATGGTTCTGACTATTTTTGTTACCAGCATCAAGTCATTGGTAATCATATGTACTGTGATGTTTACTGCCATTATTTACAGATGTTTGACAATCAGAGTGAAAGGTTTTTCCATAACCTACACACAATGTGATCAATCTACTTCAGTGCCCCCAGAGTTAAGTATTAAAATATGAAAACTGCTGGAGAACAAACTGTAGCTGAGCGGCTGGAGGCTGGGGCTGGGGCTGGAGGCCAGAGGCTGGGGCTGAGCGGCTGGAGGCTGGTGCTGAGCGGCTGGAAGCTGGGGCTGAGCGGCTGGAGGCTGGAGCTGAGTAGTTTGAGGTAGCAGCAGGGGCTTGTTTTGTTCCAGAAATCTGATTCAAAGAGCAAAAATTGCCTCAAAAATGTTTAAAGCTCAGTGATTAAAGTGATCAGAAGTTAGTTTAATGAGAATAAAATCTACCTGTTGCATCACTGCCGCTCAGACATGGCCATCTAACAGATCGGTATCTCCGTCTTTATTGCTGTGTCATGCTCCTCATTGGCAGCAGGGACCATCCACCACCTCTCCTTCACTAAAGCATTGTCTCCTATGAAACTGAAGCAAACTTGGCACAGATCTCCACTCTGCATGGCTTATTATCTGCACAAATGCTGACTTTTTCCAAATCCTAATCTTTTTAATGAATATAGGAGACAGTTGCTGTCTAGCTAAAACATTGCTCAGACAACCTAATCTAAGCATTACATACATTATTTTACTCTCCAGCCCTGATTTATTCTATCATGACCTATCATTCTCTTAATATAATGATAGTGTTTTTTATGTATAATTTGTTTTCAACAGTAACACTAACACACAATAAATTGTGTTATCTATCAGTGTCATTTACTTCAGTCACATGATGCTGAAAATCACTGTGTGTCAGGCAGAAACTGTATTTTAAGTTGAGATATAGTCACATAGTTTGCCCTTCAAACATTTAGACCTATTGATTTGACAAACACAGTATCAACAGATGTAGTAATAAATGGCATTGTTGCCAGTTGTGTGTGTGTGTGTGTGTGTGTGTTATTTGGATAGATCATCACATTATCTGTGCAAATACAAGCTCCAGCAAAAAGCTTTAGAAGGATTAAAGCTGGAGCAGCAGGAACATCTGACAAGAGGAGACATCTCCTCCACTGTGGTGGACCTAGGTGCAGCATCGCAACTTTCAAGTTCACCTCATGATGCAAGGAGTGACTGTCAAACTCAAATTAGATTTCAAGTAGGAACTCAGTGAGCAACTTTTGCTGAAATGAATGACGTTAATGTCACCAGCATCATCACGGCTGAGCCTCCCTGTCCTATGGGCATAACAGGAACAAAGCAATCTGAGCATCCTCTTTCATGTATTCCTCCAAAATAACAAATCATGGAAGTAAACGAGAGATATAATGAGCAAAGGATGAAAATGAAAAGGTTCTGAGGGCCACATGGAGAGTAAAAGCTCCAGTCTCTGCCAGGAATTCTGCCAGTCCATCTCCATCCACGCTCCATCTCAGCCTCCCTAATCTCATTACTCTCAGACAGGGAAGGGGATTAAGATTTGATCCTCTTGCCGAATCAGGGATGTCTGCCTGATGTTAAAATTCACCATCTACTTTACTCCCCGCAGCTAAAGTTCATTCTTTAGCTATCAACTCCCAGCGCTGAGATCCACCGCTCTCAGGAGTGCCTCTGCTTGTACTGAGCCAATGAGCCTTTTATATTACAACACGAGTCAACAAAAGAACAACCATATTTGTGCTGACATTATGTTACAATGTGTGTGCCTCTCTGGAAACTGGAGATGATTCCATAAATGGTGTAACTGTTGATGTTGATTGGTTAACGACACATCATAGCCACATATTCATCACTTTGCTAACTGCTAATTATTAACTGTGATGTTAATCTTTATTTTCCTCTGAACATAGTCTTCATGGGCTCTTCGGTAACCGTGACGCTACCTCGGTGGATCTATTTAACAAATTTACATCTTCCAAGACAAGAGTTCTGTAAAGACCGCTTTGAATCTCTCAAGTACTGTACTTGAGCAGTGTTCGCTACACCTGCACAGCAGTTCAAAAGCAATTTTATCCTTGATGATTGCCGAACCACCCTTTTTGCATTTTCTGCAAGTCTAATCTTTTTTTTATAATTATCATGTAAATGAATGCAACACTTGAAAAGGTCTAATTATGTATTCACTGTCTTGGTGATTGATTTGCATGACTCATCTGGTACATTTGTAATTGCCTCTCTAACAAAGTTTTGTTCACCTTGTTATGTCCATTTTCTGTTTTAGTGGCCACAGACACGGTCACAGGAATAAATACTGAATGACTCAGTTGCCTGTTACATGAACTGCGTCTCAAAACTTGAGTACATGTCACTGAGCAGTGTCTCCATACCACACTTCTTCCATCATCTGGCAAATACAGAACATGTACACCGGCACTAATACGGCAGGTAGACACAGTGTGCATGTACACGTCATACGCGATCCAATAATGCAGTAAATTATACAACATAATGCAATTATGATTGCGTTCAGATTTGATTTACACTGTTGTCTAATTGGACGTCTTCTCCGAGCTGTGTGGGCGTAGACCTACTGGGTTTGATTGACAGCTCCCTCATACTCCCACTTGTGTAGCTGCACCTATTAGAGAAGGTCTCTTTACCTTCTTGTCTCTCATCTCAGTGAATAAACACATCCACTATGTATTTCTGGTTTCACAAACACCTCCCACACCCTCTTGCAAACATATTAACTGCCTAAATACTTGCAGGTTGATCAGCTTTACCGCAGGGTCTTGTAGATCACGTGGAGCCAGTATGTCTGTGCAGGCCATCCACACGTCAGGCTCCGCAGGCTGATTGGCTCACTGCTGGGAAGTAAAACATCATCACTAGAAGCGAGGCAGCGGTAAATATTTCACCGCGACAAATGCAACACCACTGTGAGCTGGTCAGGAACAAATATATCACCTCATTATGGTCCGGTGACTGTAGCACCACCTGCATCTACCTGTACGTGCTATGTGTGAATGTAAAAATGATTTGGTGTGTGTAAAGACTTGGACAGTGAAGTGGGCCTTGTAGACACGACTGCTCTCCTCTAAAATAATCCCAAATGACAACAAATGAATGAAACAAAAATGTGAAATGTGATATTTCGACTCTCATACTTGTGAACATATTTTTTATCTGAAATCTGTAACTGTCATGTTGCAGAACCTTGATGTTTTCTGCAGCAGACCTTCTCGGGCAGCTGACTTGAGCGACGCTACATCCTTATGGTTTGTGCAAAATTATGCTACATGTTAATTTCTAAACACAATGATGAACATGCATGCGTAGAAAAACAGCTTTAATTGGTCTACTCTATCTATTTTTCAACATTACTGTTGAAATACTCTTTGTTTTGTGGATTTCTCGCTCCCTCTCTGGTAAACATGCTGTGGCATCTGCGTGTGATGAGCTGCAGGTGAGCTGTGCCGATTGGCTGAGCGGATGATTTTGACTGTGTATGTGTGTGTGAGTGGGTTGTTCCAGGCAGCTGATTGGCTCCAGCCTAATAGGCCCTGTGTGTTTAAAAAGATGCATTCCTGCAGCTCCTGCGGGCTCCCCTCCTCCAGCCAGGCAACGTGTTTCTGTTTGGGTTGTAAATAGATTTTAAAATAGATGCTCTAGGTTCTGCAGTGTTGTTGTCAGGTTGGTGACTTTTGTTCTTTTTATTAAAGTAGGTGTTAGATTTATTGGCTTTAGCTCCCCTTTGTTTTTCTTTTAGCCACCCTGAAGCTAAAAATGTTCAAATAAACCTTTAGAGGGCTGCTGGGAGGCAGAAAGTCTCATTTTCATGTTGTTCTACATGCCCGGGTTGTAACAATGAACACTTAAGAACATGACTCATGTTCCTCTCTCCACTTTATTCCTTTAGTCCTGTGACACCCTGTGAGTTATGGCCTCGACTCCTAGTTGTCCTCTCACTGAACCAGCGTCTGTGGGACCTGATTTGCCTTCTTGCAACAAATGATGATAATGAAAGCGGCTCCAGGCAGTCGTCTTAACTGAAGACTCGCAGCTCAGAAGTAGGGAGAAACGGCCAGTCTAGCTCCATCTGGACCAACTGTCAGAGTCCAGCTTTCAGTTTTATAAGAATAGACTGCATTAGTCCAGTTCACACAGAGAAATCTATCCATGCTTCCCACTGAGCCTGAAACTCGGCTGGTTATTTATCAGGAAAACTGCTGCTGATGGAGTGACTTGTGTGTGTGTGTGTGTGTGTGTGTGTGTGTGTGTGTGTGTGTGTGTGTGTGTGTGTGTGATTCCAGACAATATATGGTATGAGAAAATGTTGACTTTCTACATACCTCCCTTTAAGACAGGTGCTTCAGTCCACATAAACATTAAGCAGCTGAAAGCCATTATTCGACTGTCAGCTCTGCTGCACGTATTGTTGTTTTTTCTTGACAGAGCTTCAAGTTGGCATACATTATACCTTCAATGCATTCATTTGTATGTAGGTATGAAGGCTTCATGCACCCCCTATACATCATGATCACCTATGATGATCAAATGGGAGTCTGCTGTGGAGACGATGCCACGGTCACAGAAGACAACACAAGATGTGCACATGTTCACACTTCCCTCTGTTTTAACCAGGCTTTGATCCCACAAGTGTGGGATGAGCTTCATCTCGCCCCCAGCTGGTTTGACTTGGAGCTTTGCTTGAACGTTCCACGTCAGAAAAAAGCTAAATCAGCAAGTTATTTTATCTCATACCCTCTGTTTTTCTGTGCGTTTCATTTCATAATTATTTGGATTGAACTTTCTGCGTTGCGAGATAATGGGGTTAGTTATGAGAGCATTCAATTGCCAAGAGATAGTATAGTCTCATTAATGATGAAATGAAACAAGCAGCAATGTATAGAAAGTTTGGGGTATTTTAGTTTGACTAAGTCAGGGAAATCTTTTATCACTGTGAGCTCAACTGTTATTCAGTTAAAAACATGCAGATGATGCAGCAATGGTGTGGTGTTTATGGTGTGATTCAACAGAAAAAGAAGGCAATATATTTACATATTAGGCCACTGCACGCACCGTGGCAGAGTAAAATGATAATTTAATTGCATTGCATATTTTACTTGCATTTCTATCCATCTGCTTCTTATAACTAAATCAGCTAGAAATATAAATTCAAGGTTTTATTCTGATAGTGTCTGCAGAGGAGCTTTAATTCACATTTTTCTGCTGCCAAATTTCTGGATTTTCAGTTTGAAAATGAACAAACAGTCCAACGCGAACAGACCGAAGTGTCCGAGAGGGTGCAGTAGGCGGGTCAGAAGCATGGACTTGGCCGAAGCCCAGAGAGTGATTGATCGATGCTGAAGCAGCACTGAGATCTAATTTATATCAGAATAAAAATAATGGATGAGTCTGTTTTCCTTTCAGTGTCATTCTGGGATTGGAGGCACTTATTTAAAGTGATAAATTAGTGTTGCTGTTGGGGTAAATTTGACGTGTGTCTGCGGATTAAAGATAAAACCAGTTTGTTTTATAAAACAGCCATAGATTATCTGTATTTTCATCAGCAGTGAATCAGAACTCGCCATGGAAACGGGCAGGAACAGACTGTTACTGCTCAGTGAGAGGGGGTGCAGAGAGAAGTTTGGTGTTGAGGCTGGAAGCGAACACAAACACAGGTGATGCGAGTCGTGTCCTCTCTCTGTGGTTCTCGTCATTCAGTGGTGGGCTGTGCATTTCACACCTAGGCCTTCAGTGGTGTCCTACCTGAATTAATCCATATCATAATACCATCATTGGGTCGCCACGGCTATTAGAAATTATCAATATTATACAGAAACGCAGTATAACAGGGCGTTGCATCACAGACAGGTATACGTATAAGTATTGTCATTGAATACCTTCAGCCATTGTCAATTGAAAAAACAATTGAATCAAGAGGAATCTATTTTAGTTTATTTTTATCTTGTGAAGTTCGCTAAAGATATGGTTTGCTAGCTCTGACGAGTGCATGCTGTGACCATCCAATAAAAGGACGTGAAAATGCTGACGTTACTATGTGCCCGCTAGATGGCCCCGGTGTCACCAACTTGAAATCTGATTGGTTAAAGCAACAGTTTCATTGCCATTTATTTTAAGCTACAGACGCCCGCACTGATGATTCTGAAGGCCTCAAGGCAGATTTCTTTGACCCTAGCAACACATGATGTCTGAAATATGATTGGATAAAAGCTCTAAAATATAAACACACTACTGGAAGCAACCAAGAGAAAAGCCATTATACGAAGATAATAGACATGGTAGGATAGGAATCATTAATACACATTCATGGAAAAACATATCGAAACGTAAGTCAGTGATCTTTAGATTTAGGCCAGCAGAGAAGGCCTTGCTGGCCCTGACGGCCCACCACTGTCGTCATCCCATCAGTTTGCTTAAAAGCAGGAACAGTGCTCATCCTTATTGGACATCGGGTCTGTTTGGTCATCTGGCTGCAGAACACTGAAGCTCTGCAGAGAACCGGAGTCACAGTGTGTATTCAGGATTAAAGTGCTAAGTTGTAGGCAACTGGACTTCTTTTTGGTAGCTTGAAGACGTTTCACCTTTCATCCGAAAGGCTTCTTCAGTTCTGGCAGGATGGTAGGGAACCAGGAGTTAAATCTCTGGATCACTGGGGGTGGTGCTGTGAGCCACACCCATCGTCACACGAGTCTCCCCTCAAGGTGTGAATTGGAGTGAGAGTCATTGTGGTCATATGCTGTGATCCACACCCGTCGTCACATGACAAAGGGTCACACGAGTCTCCCCTCAAGGTGTGAATTGGAGTGAGAGTCGTTGTGGTCACATGATCCCGAGGCTGAAACTGCTCTGATGGTGGAGAGCAGTTGAACTTCCTGGGATGAGATCTCAAGGCAGAATGGTATGTAGCAGATAGATGATGACGCAGGCCCCCTCCTCTGTTCAGAGTTGGTTTTTCCAAATAGACATAGATGGCCTCCTTCACTCCTCTCTCAAACCACCTGTCTTCCCTGTCTAATATGTGTACGTCCGTGTCTTTAAAGGAGTGTCCCTTCTCCTTTAGGTGCAGATGTACTGCTGAATCCTGTCCTGATGTAGTCGCCCTCCTGTGTTGCGTCATGCATCTGTGAAGTGGTTGCTTAGTTTCCCCAATGTAGAGATCTGGGCACTCGCTACATTCGCTACATTGTACCGCGTAAACCACGTTGTTGAGGTTGTGACTAGGAGTTTTGTCCTTGGGGTGGACCCAAACCTGGCCCAGTTGCCAGGTTTGAAGTACACTGGGATGTTGTGTTTGCTAAAAATTCTTCTTAGCTTTTCCGACAAACCAGATACATAGGGTACCACCATATGCCTCCTTCTGTTGCTTTCCTTGGTGTCCGTTTGTGTTTTGTTCCCTTCTTCCTGTCTTCTATCTGTCTTGATGAATGCCCAGTTAGGGTAACCACACGTTCTTAGTGCTTGTTTGATGTGCGCGTGTTCCTTGTCCTTTCCTTCTGCTTTGGATGGAATGTTGTCCGCCCGGTGTTTTAGGGTCCTAATAACACTCAGTTTGTGTTCTAAAGGGTGATGGGAGTCAAAGAGTAGGTATTGGTCGGTGTGTGTGTGGGTTTCCTGTAGACCTCTGTGATGAGGCCTCCATCTCCCTCCATAAGTACCTCACAGTCCAAGAATGGTAGCTTTCTGTCTTTAGTGTCCTCCCTGGTGAACTTGATAAAGCTGTTGATTGATTCAGCGCTTGATTCTCCACTTCCTCCATGTACAGGTTCGCCACAATGGGTGAGACTGGAGAGCCCATGGCACAGCCATGTTTTTGTCTGTAGAAATTCCCATTGTACTTGAAATAGGTTGTAGTAAGGCACAGTTCTAACAGGGAGCAAACCTGGTCTGGGCTGAGAGTGGTTCTAATGTGTAGCCATTTGTCCTGTTGTAGTCTGTTTCTAACCGCCTCCACTGCTTCTGCTGTGGGGATGCAGGTGAACAAGGATGTGACATCGTAAGATACCATGGTTTCGTCCTGATCCAGTCTTAGTTTTCTGATCTTGTTGGTGAAATCCATGGAATTTTGGATGTGGTGGGGAGTGTTTCCTACCAGAGGTGACAGAATCGTGGCCAGGAGTTTGGCAATGTTGTAAGTGACAGAGTTAATGCTGCTTACAATAGGTCTGAGGGGGGCCCCTTCCTTATGGATCTTTGGGAGACCATATATGCACGGGATGGTCTCCCCGGGGTACAGTCGGTAGTAGGTCCATTTGTCGATGGCTTCTGTGTCTTTAAGCTCTTGTATGCAGGCTATGACCTTTTTCTTGTAACTGTTGGTAGGGTCTCTTTTTAGTCTCTCATAGGTATCTGTGTCACTGAGTTGGCTGTTCATCTTGGAGTGGTAGTCGGTTGTGTTTAGCACAACTGTGCATCTTCCTTTGTCTGCTGGTAGGATAGTTATGTTTTTGTCCTTGCTTAGCGACGTGATCGCTTTTCTCTCCGGGTAGGTGAGATTGGATGGTGGGGTCTTTGCGCTTGTAAGTGCTGCTGATACCTTCATTCTGATTTGTTCCGCTTCTGCTTGGGGTATCTTGTTACCCCAGATAGCTGCTTCTGTGGCCGTGATAAGGTCTACTGTGGGTAGCTGAGTAGGGGCAATGGCGAAGTTGAGTCCTTTGGCTAACACCTCCATTTCTGGTGTAGTGAGGTCCCTATCAGATAGGTTCCTCACCCACTTCATCTGGCTCCTTGGGGGTATGGGTTCCACCTGCTCTTGTTCTGTCAGGGTGGAGCCTGGGATGGTCCTGCATGATTTAACTTGGAGGATGTTGAACTTCCGGGACTGTCTTTCCTTGCTTTTGTTGTGCTGTGCTAGTTGCGCTTTATCCACAAAGTTGGAGACTTCCTGTATGATGCCCTGGGGTAGTAGTGTTGTCAGATGCTGGAAAATCTGGTTGCCCTTATGTTTTAGTGCATCTGTGGTGAAGTGAACGATCACCGCCGTCCCAAACAGGAAGCGCTCCTCACGACCATCGCTCACACATCTCACAGATCATTGGATCACAAGCATCGATCGCGGGAACCCCCAGCCCTCCTTTTTTCCAACTCTCAGTCTATTTGCGAAGCGTGGTCGCCACAGGCAGCTGTTTCAATCACACAAATCTCCCGTCGTCCATATGTTTTCAGCTTGTTAATCGTGTCCTGATTGATCCGACTGCTCCGAGTTCTACGGGGGTGTATCACGGGACCTCTCCATTAATCAAAGCGGGAGCTTGTGTTATAATGGGGGGGGGGGTTTATCATTTATAGACTTCAATACCACCAACCTCCTAACGATGTGGGCATTTAAACACGGGGCAGCCTTTATGGTATATGTTGGAAGTCTGGGTGGTTGCTGGGCACTCTGTGACGTCACTGTGGCAACCAATGGTCTCATCAGCCAGTCAATGTTAAGTATCCATTGTGTCAATACGTAGAACCTGATCTGTCCCAGTGTAATTGCCTATAAAATGATTCATATATTAGTATTATTATATAAAATTTGACAGGGGTTTCTTTTCCACACATTCTTCTCTGATCTCTTTGATTTTACTGCTTAAACCTTCTAAATTTGACTTTTGTTTCCCGGCGGGTTTTCAGTAGCCCAGGCTGAGTCAACAGTCTTGAGCTGATTTCTATTCCCACTTCACTCCTGGTCGAAAACCGTGTTTTATATGACATCTCAAAAGGAAGCTGGTTTTCAGCAGCCTGGAATAATGCAACAAGGCGAGGAGTGCAGGCAGAGAATCGCAAGTAGCCCAGCTGGGAGACAGGCAGAAAGAGAAAATAAGGTTCAGGCCGGCGAAACAGAGTAGATGTCGGAGGAAATTGCTAAAAGCTGTTATTAAATACTGTGAGATGAAATCGCCTTTCAATTTCTGAAATTTGTTTAATGCAAACTGAAGCCAGATGAGGACATGTATATTGAGCTTTGTGTCATCTGTCTGGATGAGGAGCGAGTGTGAATCAAAGGGGGGGAGCAAGGAGCATCTGAAGATTTAAAGATCTGGGAGTTAAAACAAGTCTCAAGCAAAGAGCCAGACATCGAAGCTGAACAGAGAGAGACAGCACCTGATACTGTCAACAACACATAAATCACTGCTGCAGCCCAGAGTTGCACTGCCGACCGATGAATTAATGCTCCTTCATCTGATCTTCTGGCCTCCAGCTCAAGTGCAGAGAGGAAAATAAAGAGCAGGTGTGCTTCGTCAGGCAATCTATGTCCTGTGTGTGTGTGTGTGTGTGTGTGTGTGTGTGTGTGTGTGTGACATCATCGGCCAATGTCACCTCAACAGAATGTGAGAACCTCAGTAGGCAGAGCACAATCTCACGGCTTGTGCCCAGAAAACTTTCCCTATTGTTGTCATTTAGAGATCAGCTGTGTGGCTTTATCACTCTCAATATTTGATTTACTTCACTTACTTACTTACTTAAAATGTTTCTCAACCAAAACAGAGAGGGCAGCAACAGACCTGGCATCCACATCACAGAGACAGCTCTGCTCAAAGACCACAAAATGGACAAGGATATCAGACAAATGTTGATTCTGGTTCAGATCCTTTCATAGGAATATTGATTGTCCAATCGCGGCTTAGTGAGCGGAGATGATCAGCAAGAGAGAGAGATCAAGAGATCCACTGTCAAGACTCTGAACCTGGGCACTTGAGCAGCAGTCTCCTAAGAGCTTTAGTACTAAGGTGCGAAGCAGTACCGTCATCCTCACCTGTTACACCTGTAGCTGTAACAGTCAGGTCATGCACCTGTACATTAGGCTACTGCAGTAAGAAGTGAAACCACAGGAGGTCACAGTGAAGAAGAGGTTTTCAGGGAGTGTGCGACATTTCTCTGCTCTGCACTTCCCAGTTCTGAGCTGTCAGGGGCCAATTTTAGCTGAAACTACCTGAACTGTGCTGGATCCTTGTAGCACAGCGCACTGAGGTCACACAGGGTTTTTTTGGGCTGCATAAACGCAATTGTTTCTCCCCACACGACCTACTAACTGGATTTAGCGTCAGTGGCTTCTTCTATTTCTCCAAAATGAAATTAAATCCGAATGGTCGCTGCTTTGGCTCATGGGAGCAAGTCCAGGGGACATCCAGTCTTCCACTGGCACATGCAGCTAATTACAAACTGACACGTGCTGCGTGCCAACCAGGATAAGGAGCCAGTGTTGATCCCCCTCTGTCTGAAATCAAGGACACAGTGTTTAAAAATAAAACAACAAGAATCTTGATGATCAGTGTGCCGTTCATGTCATAGTAAATAACACATGTAAGACTGGAAAGTCTGACAGGCATAGCAACAGTAACTAAGGAGGGGTGGGCTTAAGGAACAATCAGTCAATCTCTGGTCCACTTACCCAGCTTATTTCAGTCTTTCTGACAAACTAGAGAAACAGCAAGAAGTGCCCTCACCTTGTTTTCTGTTGTCACCTCTGTCACCGCAGGAATGATGTCACATGACTTCAAACAGAGGCTTTTGTCAGCCATCCTTTGTGTGAGCCTCTCATCATCGGAGGCAGAAATGCATTCACATTTATGTTTGTATTCAGTTTTTATCGCTTCCGCCTGCTATTCGCTCGTCATTTTTACCGAGGAACAGCATCAACAAGAATTCAATTTCAAGTTCAATTTCAAAGTTTTGGGAGCGACATAGCAGAGCTCTGGCTGTTTGTGTGTGTTTTTGCTGTAAAAGTTACAGAGGTGGCAAATGAAAGTGTGAGAAAATCATGTTCTCAGTGGGTCCAGGTGACAAAAAAACACCCAACGACATGCAGGCACTGACACACATGTCAAATGTGCCGGGGCGCACACGGAAACACGCGCACTCCTACCAGAAAACCCGAGACAGATGAACTTCTGTGCTGCTGAATCTGGAGAAAGAAGCTGAAATGAGTTGAGCGTTGAGAGAAAAGACAGAGGGTGATTATCACTTCTCTGGGACTGTAAACCTGTTCGCCTGAATGAGGCCATTACACCCACATGACCCCTCTGTTTAAGCACACACACACACACACACACTCAACGCAGCATATACAGGCAGATTAACACACCCACCTGTTCACCATTAAGCTCCACTTTCACTCCTCATCAGAAATGCAGCGCCGTGGTTCGCTGTGTTCAGGGACGCCAAGGGAAACGGGGAAAAAGAAAAAAAAACTTTTTTGGGGTGTTGCCATGGAAACTGAGAAAGTCCTCAGACCCTTGGATCAAAACAAACATGATTTTCTGTGACAAGACAGCGGAGATGGAAGGCCGCGCATTCATCACAATCAAGTTGAAGGTTAACACAGTTACAGCATATGGTTCGATATTTTCTTTAACATTTCCATTACGTTTCCATCGTCAGTGCTCTTGTTGCACGGCAGGAATTTGTATTACTGTCCTTGTCCTCACTTTTAGTGTAAATCATCACTGTGTAGAAATGAAGTGTTGTATAAGTCCAATAAAGAAAAGGCTGTCAAGGTTATGCTGACGCCGTTTGGTAGGCAGCAAGAAAAAAGTGTTTTCTTCTTCCCCCTCCCATTTTTTTTAATTGAATTATATTTTTCAGTGAACAACATGTCAAACTTTTCATGTGCACTGCAGACGTACACAGAAAGGTTGTGTTGGGTGTTTATCATCCTGCGATGACTGACAGAGAGGTGCTTATCATAATATTAAGGTGACATTATCTGTCTAGAAGCTGCTGTCATGGCTAAAAAGAATTTCTTGCAGCAACAGATTTGGGGACGTATGAGTTTCCCATCACCTGCACCGGTTATTAAATTTCAGAATGACTTTGCTAACTAATTTATGACTTTATAACTGCTGGCTATAATAAAGCCCACTGAATCTGTGCCAAGCAGCTTTGGATCCTCAGGTGCGTGAACCCTTTTTTGTTCAAAGGTCTGCACTGAAAATGTTTCCAGGCTCACATCGCCGGAGCCTCTGGGCTTTGCAGAGATGTGCTTCATGGACCGGGAGCAGCTGCATCTCAGGCCTCAGTTTATGGACCTGTTTTTCCTCCAGCAGCGATGATGTTTGGAAGAAGCTTGGACCATGCAGCTTCCTGACTGCGATGATAGTCCAAATGCTGTTGGTTTTACACTTCCTGCTGTCAGCATTGTCTTAATTCAGGCTCTGATGGTTTTTCATGAAGCAGCTTCCTGTTAACTTTCACTTTATCTGCTTAGCTAAAAATATTGTCTCTCAACTCAGCGCACACTCTGTAGCAACTCATCTCCAGCAAGATGCAGGTGACAAACAAAAAAGAAGTGGTGTAACATAAAGCATTAACAATACCAGAAGTCAGCAGACCCAAGGGTGGAAGGGTGGAAAGCCCTGTGACTTCTTGACCATTTGACCTCCCCCTTTTGCCTCCCTGTCCCCAAGTGACTTAGTTCAACTGAGGACAACAGGAAGCTTCATCCATCTGTTCAGCCTATGGCTCAATATTTCACAATACCTGTTTTTCAACGGTTTTCCATTTTCTTATGATTCAAACCATGATTTTAAACACATCTAACAATCATTTTATAATCACTTCAATTCAATACATTATTCCATACAATGTAAAGTGCAATTATCTTTCCTTGTTGATGTTATTCCGTTCATTACGATCAACATTTTCCTTTATTATTAATTGATTATTTATTTTAAGTGCATCTCGTTTCTGCAGCTGTTTTTAGAGTTCTGTGTGTTCCTTCATTCGGGTGGAAAGCACCTTACTGTTTGTTGCTGACCTTTAGAAAGTCCTTTAAAATCCGCCTTGTGCTACGATGGCAGGGAGTGACTATCAACCTTATCTGACACCATGCAGCAGCTCTGTGAGGCGGCAAACACTAACATCAACATGCTAACATGCTCATAATGGCATGACTAGTGTGCTGACGCTTAGCTGGTGTGATGTTTACCATGTGCAGACAGTTGAGTGTGTTAGCATGCTAACATAGGCTAATTAGCGCCAAAAGCAAAGTGCAGCTGAGGCTGACGGGAATGCTGTCTGTTCCTCATGTGTTTGGACAGTGTGTAGGACCTCCTGGTTCCAGAGGAAGATCTAAAGGAATGATCAGGGAATAAATAAAGTCAATCTGAATCATCCTCCAGTGAAGATATTGACTAAAAGCTGAAGAAATGTGTGGATCATCATCATATTGTTGTTATAAGTCACAGGGATTCATCCTCTGGGGACCATGACCTTTCTGAGATGTTTCAGGATATAGATCTATAAACCCCCCTGAGACCCTGAGTTGTGTTTCAGAAGTGGCCCATCCCTGGTGGATAGCTTTATAACATGAATGCTGTATTTCTGCGAGCCTTGCAGTCGTCACGAGACAAGATAAAAGAGTTGCTGCCTCTCCAGAATTCTAAAATCACCAATGGGTCCAGGATCCTTAAAATACCTCCACGGGAAGTCGTCATCATGAAACACTGCACTGGGGAAGATGATTCATAATGTGCTGCTCACTATCAGTTTATTATGTGAATGAATGGATGGATGGATGAGTGTACAAGGGAGTGATTTCAGACTTCTGAGACACATGTAGGCACAAACAGAACGGGGTCACTATTGATGTTGGTGGTTTATGAGCTTTCTGTGCTGTGATCAGCTCAAAGGACTGGTGCTTTGATTAATGTTCATTTTGTCTTTTTGTCCACAGAATAAAAATTTGTGTCCACACAAATACTTAAAGATGAAAAACTAGTTCTGCTGTTTTGTTTTTTCCCATGCAAAAACATATTTGTGCAGCAGCAGTTCACACCTGCTCAACAGAAAAATAACATGTTCTGACAATATGAAGGATTCTCTCCTTTTCTCTCTCTCTTTCTCGTGCGTACGCGTATTCATGTGTGTGTGTGTGTGTGTGTGTGTAAACACTGAGCGGGGAGGACACATTGCATGCACAGAGAAATGGGTCAGTCAGTACCATATACCATATAACATACGATATCCCTGGGAGCTGAACAGCAGCATCTCAGGGGCCATCTGGATGCTTTGCACAATGCAGTGAACTTGTACCCGCTCTTTCTTGCTGCTTGTTTGTATTACGAAGTCAGTGATTTTCTCTCCACCATTTTCGTCTGTTGACAGAGGAGACTGCTGTGTGGAAAGTTGACATTGCAAACATGAAACACGGGAGAGGGTCTGTGTTAGTGGTTTGACCTCAGATTACACAACTGAGATGGTGGATTTTGTCCGTTTTAAAGCCAAACAATGTGACAGAGCTTGTTTGCAATCAGGACTAGAGTCCTGCATTGCTTCTTTCTGTTCGAAAATCATGCACGTAATCAAAACGCTGTGGTGCTAATTTACCCTCTTTAATTAACAGCTTGTTTGCCTTGTCTGTGGGCAAAGCAGCAGACTCATGGTTTTGAATTTTGTTGGTGCTTTTGTTTTCTTTGGGTTTGACTATTCTGTGATTTTGGTTACTTCCTGTTTTATTTTGAAAAGTGTTTCCCTCGCGCATCTCCGTGTACTTGCTTCCTTTCCCTGAGTGGTTCATTGGTTTCACCTGCGTCTTGTTTGCCTGCATTCCCCAGTCTATTTAAGTTGTGTCACTTCCTTTGTTCTTCGTTGGTCCGTTGTTTGATTGTATTGGAGTGAGTGGATGTGCCTTTCTGGTTTCCTTGTGGTTTTTCCTTGTTTCCCTTGAGTTCCTTGTGTTTTTGGGTTTCTTTTTTTTTGTGGATTGCTGCCTGTACTTGGACTTTGTTTCTGCCTGCCCCTTTTTGAATTTGCTCGCCTTTGCTTGGACTGATTGCCTGGTTTTTGACCCTGCCTGCTTTTCGACCATCCGTAAGCATGAACCCCAACAATAAACTGTTTGCCAGTCTCTACTCCTTGAGTGTGCATGTCTGCATTTGGGTCAACCACCTCAAGTTCCTCCATGTGGCACAAACGCCCTGATAGAGTGTGAGTTTGGAATCTTTGAGGTGCTGTATTACAGTAATTCCTGAACCATCTCAGACAGACAGTTTATGGGGTGTAGTGAGTTAATCTACCAGTGGTGGAGGGGGTTGTGAACACCAACCACATTACTGTGTGTGGGGGTGGGGGGTCATTACTGTAAAAGGTTGAGAACTTGTGACCCAAGGAAGATAATGGGCTCTCGGCATCCATCTCTCATAATGGTTTAGTTATTTCCTCCAGGCCTCTGATAGCCTCTTTAACCTCCACACACAGACCTCCAATCACAGAATTGTTCCTCTGATTCCTCTCCAGCTCACATCAGCCATGAAATTCAATCCTTGGGTGTTTTCAGACACACCGGCTTGAATGCACACGCCCACACACAAGGATGGATCGGTGCAACATCGTATCCAATCCTAAAACGGTGAAACAAGAAGGCCGGGAGGGGTGAGGCAATGACGACGTCATAAAGACATGACTGGAACACTTGTACACTCATATATCATGTCACACAGCAGGTGGGAGAGGGAATTGGTGTGGATAGGTACTGAAACCTGGTATTGAACTCCAGGGGATAAATTGTTACCTGTCGTATCGATTGGCTCAGATGTTACTGATTCTTTGATCAATACTATTTAAGGTCTGGTGTAATTTATTACCACTTTGCTGCATCTGCTCTGCAGCGGCTGTGGGAGCAAAGCCACAGACAGAGCAGTGAAACCGGCGAAGTGAAGATAAATTGCAGATTACTCGAGTTAACGCCAACTGCTTCTGTTACTACTGCTGCATTTAAAACTTGGCAAGTAAAACGCCAATACTCCTCTACAGCATGCATAATCGCGCTCACTTGTCGTCTAACTGTTTAGATTAGTTTGTAACAGATCTTAAAATGCGTCCGATTGTTGGAAACGTGATTTCTGGCTGAGACGTAGCAGCTCCAGCGGGACAGGCAGGCAGCTGAGGACAGAGGACAGGAGGAAGGACTGATATGACTTCTTCACGCTTCATTAACTTTACTCAGGAATATCACTTGTTTTTTGCCATTTCAGATAAAATCCCATTGAAACCATGTGTGCGATAGAGAGGTAGAGATTAGAGCGGATTGGTCAATGTGATGCTTATCATTATAACAGCATGGGTCGGGGTCAGCTTTGAGCGGGGTGCGTTTTTTGCCGTTGAAAGCTCTCTCTCCCTCCACCCTTTGAAGATGATTAGTTATAAATCATTGCATTGATTTCAGTTGTATTCCTAAAGTTTGTGGAAATCGTCAGTCTGGAGCCCTTATGGGATGCTGTTTCCTTTTATCCACATGAATTCCCCACAGTGGAATTAAAGATTGTTTTTGAGCTCTCCAACCTTTTTTTTTTTTTTTTCTTTAGCGTGGGCGCTGAGATCTAACAGCACCAACACAGACGATTTTCCTGCATCACCGTGCATTACCTGATTGGCTGAGACTCTGAGAGGAGCTGTTTCTATCGAGTGCCCCTGATGAAAACTGTGAGATGCCTCAGATGTTCGCTCGCGTGAAATTCATCTGGACAACAAAGGAGAGAACGTTTCTATGCTCGGCATCTGAAAACTATGGAGGGGCTGTTAATGCAGGACGGACAGGGTTACTGATGGTGGAGCACTGATGGCTGAAGTGCTGTGGAACCTCCATTGTCAACATCATCAATTCAAGTCCCACAGCATTTGCAGCAGTGGCAGTGTTGTGCAGGTGGACCTCTCCTCCCAGTGCACTAAATGACAAGAGATGAATGAAAACTCACTTTCATATTGTGCCACATGTTACTGGGGTTGGATTACCCATTGCAGTGTTCACAAAATCATAAATTCAGCCAATGAAAAGATGTTGTCAACATCACAGATGGTATTATTGTCTTGTGGCATTTCGCACCTCCCACAGATGGACCTTCTCCCCTTGCTGCAGCATTTCTGAAGGGTCAGTTCACCCAAATTACTTCAAGAACCTCCAGTGGAATCTGGGTCTTCTCAGGCTGAGGGTTTTTTCATTTCTGCCGCTCCCAAGGTTCAAAAATACAAAAACACTTCAAATTCCACATCTCCTTTCAGAATCCGTAAGGACACAGCTGAACAGGTAACTCACAAAGTGAATATCTGCAATTTCCACTGGAGAAATGAAACAGCCCCGCGGTGGCGTCTGCTGTATCTCTGTTGCGCTGAAATCTCTGAGATGAGGCCGCTGATCACCATGCTGCTGATGGATGCGTTTTCCGCACTGTGTAATGCGTAGAGGAAATGGGGGACAGCTCGCAGCTGGAGAAAACAAATTGTTTACGTTGCTGAGATGGCTCCAAAAAATAAGCCATCAGTCTAAAGAAAGACGTTTTAGACTTTGTGTTTAGGAAGCGCAGCGACCTCCCAAAGTCTCAGGCGGTGCCTGTGCCGCATCATTTCCTGTTACTATGAAGTGGCTAAGAATATTGATATTTTCTGTAGTAACGCTTAGAGGTCCGTGCTCCACAATACATGCAGAAATCAAAACATGTGAGACCTGAGATTGAAGCTGGAGGCTGGTTTCTTCTGGCAAGAGCAGAGGCTTCTCATGCCGTGGTCCAGCACGCTGCCCAGCAGGAGCCATGGCGCTGTTACTGCAATTAATAATGCGTGACCTAGTGTGTTTAGCTAATATGCAAATCTGCTGTAATATAGGACACTGGGACACTGGTATCAAAGAGCGTATCACCAGCCAATCTCCTAACATGCCATCAGATATTGTTCTGAGCTGTGCACACAAAACAGCAGCTGATGTTAAAATAATTGTGTTTTTTAGGTTTTCTATCAGGTGTCACTTGTAAACAAATGCAGTATTGTTCCGCTGTCATTGCTTTCCTTTTCTACCCCTTGGCAGATTAAATATTTAGCACATCTCTTACTCTCTGCTGCTGCTCCGACGCCGGCGTGCAAGTGTCTCAGTGTCGTATGAGTCAAGTCAAGTGGAGTTTATTGTCATTTCAGCCATATACAAGTACACAGTGAAACGAAACAACATTTCTCCAGGACCAAGGTGCTACATAAGACAAACACAGGACGACACAGAACTACAGGGACTACGTAATTTACATAAATTAAAACGTAAAGTGCACAAGTGCAAAGCATGTGCAGACAGCACAAGAAAGTACGTAGCTACGACGCCGACCAGTGCACAGTTCTGTTATGAAAGTGACAGTAGTGCAAATATTACAACTGAGGTAGTGTAAACAGTGTAAACATGATAGTAGCAGCAAAAAAAAAAAGCAAAAAAAATAAGACATGTGCGAAACATGTGCAAAACATATGCATAGAGGATGTTGAGTTGTGTGTATGTATATATATGTATGTATGTGTGAGTTCCTTAGGACCAGTTCAGTTGTGTATGTGTATATATATATGTGTGTGTGTGTGTGTGTGTGTGTGTGTTCCTACAGTCCAGTTCTAGGTATTGAGAAGCCTGATGGCATGAGGGAAGAAACTGTTGCACAGTCTGGTCGTGAGGGCCCGAATGCTCCGGTACCGTTTACCAGATGGCAGGAGGGTGAAGAGTGTGTGAGAGGGGTGTGTGGGGTCATCCACAATGCTGGTGGCTTTGCGGATGCAGCGGGAGGTGTAGATGTCCGAGATGGAGGGAAGAGAGACCCCGATGATCTTCTCAGCTGTCCTCACTGTCCGCTGCAGGGTCTTGCGATCTGAGACAGTGCAATTCCCAAACCAGGCAGTGATGCAGCTGCACAGGATGCTCTCGATAGTCCCTCTGTAGAACATGGTGAGGGTGGAGGGTGGAAGCTGTTCTTTCCTCAGCCTTCGCAGGAAGTACAGGCGCTGCTGGGCTTTCTTTGTTATGGAGCTGGTGTTGAGCGACCAGGTGAGGTTCTCCGCCAGGTGAACATCAAGAAACTTGGTGCTCTTGACGATCTCCACAGAGGAGCCGCCGATGTTCAGCGGAGAGCGGTCATTCTGTGCTCTTCTGAAGTCAACAACCATCTCTTTAGTTTTGTCCACGTTCAGAGACAGGTTGTCGGCTTTGCACCAGTGCGCTAGCCGCTGCACCTCCTCTCTGTATGCTGACTCGTCGTTCTTGCTGATGAGACCCACCACGGTCCTGTCATCGGCGAACTTGATGATGTGGTTCGAGCTGTGCATTGCTACACAGTCGTGAGTCAGCAGAGTGAACAGCAGTGGACTGAGCACACAGCCCTGTGGGGCCCCAGTGCTCAGTGTAGTGGTGTTGGAGATGCTGTTCCCGATCCGGACTGACTGTGGTCTCCCAGTCAGGAAGTCCAGGATCCAGTTACAGAGGGAGGTGTTCAGACCCAGCAGGTTCAGCTTTCCAATCAGGTGCTGAGGAATGATTGTGTTAAATGCTGAACTGAAGTCTATGAACAGCATTCTAACATAAGTGTCTTTATTGTCCCGGTGGGTGAGGGCCAGATGGAGGGTGGTGGTGATGGCGTCCTCTGTTGAGCGGTTGGGGCGGTAGGCGAATTGCAGGGGGTCCAGTGAGGGAAGCAGCAGTGTCTTGATGTGCCTCATGACAAGCCTCTCGAAGCACTTCATGATGATGGGTGTGAGTGCAACGGGACAGTAGTCATTGAGGCAGGACACTGAAGACTTCTTTGGTACTGGGACGATGGTGGTGGCCTTGAAGCAGGTCGGGACAACGGTGCTGCACAGGGAGGTGTTGAAGATGTCCGTGAAAACATCGGCCAGCTGGTCTGCACATCCCCTGAGCACCCTGCCAGGAATGTTGTCTGGTCCAGCAGCCTTCCGTGGGTTGACTCTGCGTAGAGTCTTCCTCACGTCAGCCGTGGTTAGACACAGCACCTGGTCATTGGGAGAAGGGGTGGTCTTCCTCGCCGTCACGCCGTTCTGTGCCTCGAACCGAGCGTAGAAGTCGTTCAGCCCATCTGGGAGGGAGGCATCACTGTCACAGGCAGATGGTGATGACCTGTAGTTGGTGATGTTCTGGATGCCCTGCCACATACGCCGCGTGTCTCTGCTGGCCTTGAAGTGGTCGTGGATTCTCTGAGCGTGCGTGCGCTTTGCCTCTCTGATGGCCCGGGGCAGTTTGGCCCTCGCTGTTCTTATGAGACATAAAAACAGCCTTGACCAAAAGAGAAAAAAAGAGATTTTCTGTCAGACAAGACCACTTATTGCATAAAAGGTTATGTACTTTTATTTGATGGAATTGGCTTTTCCCCTCCCCAATGAGCCGTGCAGCAGTGCACACACCCGGGAGCACAATAAAACCCTGCAAAGGCCGCAGAGGAAGAATCTTACAAAACACATTTTATTGAGGAAATAAGATGCCGCCAGCTCATTGCAACAAGAGCATAAGCAGGCGGCGTGAAGAATGAAGGGGAAAGCTTGTCAGTGTCTTGACGGGTGAGCATTTAGCAGCAGCAGTGTCTGTGATGTGACGGCTTCAGCAGAACGAACACTTCTGCTTCACAGTTGTTGGCATGAGTCATATTTGCAATGTCTGAAACGGGAGCCCATTAGCACATTTCCCTTTAACTGACTATTTTCCGAGTTGTCACACAGAAGACAGAGCACCATGAAAACACATCTTATAATTAGATGTTAAGCGACGTAGATGAATGACAGGTTTGACTGAGTAATCATCAGGCTCATAAACGTCAGCATTAGATGAGGTCAATGTCAAAGGTGGGGTTTTTTTTTAAAAAAAAAAAGATAAAACCAGAAGAGGCTTTTTTCAGACAGGCATTGACCGTCTGCATCTTCCCGTCCTGGCTCAATACATTTACAATCTCTTTTATGCTTTTACATAGAAATCAAATTACTGTTTTGCTCAAAATACACTGCAGTCTCCCGTTTTGTTGGAGTGGTTCATTACGGTTCGTTCGAGGAAATCCAATTTATTTCTTTCTGAGGTCATCTTGTCGTAACCGAGTGCGACCCAAGTGCACAAAGTTTGGAACCATGAACCCTTTAGATTCTTCAAGTATGAGCAACTAGAACGCAGATGGTCGCTGGTTTGGCTGTTGGGAGCTTTACTGCTTTCAAACCAACCTTCAGCCCACAGGAATGAAACTTGCCGTCCACATTTTCGGTGGCCTTTACTCATCTATAGCACCCTCCTGAGGGTTAAAGCTCAAAGTTAAAGGATGTGGGAGGCTTTCATCTTTATATTTAATTCCTATTTCTCACTTACATCAGGAGCTTCCTAAGATATTCAGATTTCCACAGCACGCAACCACACTGAAGAAGTGTAATGACACCACAAACGTTTGAAGAGACGTGTGTTTTAATTAGATTCATATGATCCTGTGGACTCTTGAACATGTCAGGCTACAGTGTTAAAGAAGGTCTATACAGTGATCAACTGCATATGTTGAAGGCTTATTTCAAACTCAGTCCACACACATACAAAGAGCTACAGCCTAAAATCAATTAACTGATTATTTTATGAGATGTTTATGAATCTTAATGAATTTTATGTTTATGCTTTTGATTAAAGAGGAAGCCTCTCAGGCAGAGGTGATGAGGTGGACCTGCTGCAGAGCATTTTGGAGAAAGTAATGATTGGGTGACCTCTGCTGCTGAAGGTTTGGATCTGCAGTCAGTGGAACCGAGCTATTCGACCTGCCAGTACATGTTGTCTCCATATTGTACAGCAGGTAATGATAAAACAACCGATAATACACAGACAGTCACCACAACGTGTATATCCACTCACCTGCACCTATTTATTCTTTTTCCCATGTCACACCACAGGTGCAGCCACGACAGAGTGCTGCTAATGTTTCCACTTGATGGCAGCATTGAGAGGGAGACGTCCATGCTTGGGGTATGACATCACACTCTGACAGAGAAACTGTCAGTCTTTAAAAATGTAGCACTGAAACAGCAGCACCCACAGCTGTACTGTACATCACTGAAGAGGGCTTTATTATTGTAGCTGCAAGCACAAGACGTATTCAGAGGATGTCCCCGTTTTTTAGGGGCACAAAGCAACCACAATAACAACGACAACCTTTTTCCACTGGCAGAGTCACACCAGCTGTATCCTCATGGACTTACTTAATTAGTTACTTTATTTTCACCAGATATCTAAAAAACATCACATTGATAACACTTAAGCAGATATTTAAGTCAATAGCATGGGAGTGATTCTGCTGACAACTAGATTATAAAGTGCTATTTGAGAATATTTGTGGAAAGTCTTTACAGAAGAGCAGCAGAAGGAATACAGTAAAGGAAAAAGAAAATTAACAGTTTAATTTAACTAATTTCTTAAAATTACATTTAAAGAAAAGATTTCAAAAGGTTTATGGAGGGTCAGCAGGCTACAGACATTTGCAGGAGCCTGGCCTGATTCAGAACAAGCTGTCTGAACAAGTCTGAAACCTGCAGGTAAGCAGTGAAGCAGAGACAGGATAGTTGTGCTGAACACGTTTGAACCCGGCAGCATCAGCAGCGTTCTGTACAAAGCTGTGCACTGCCTCATAGCTGTGAGCAAACTATCTGCAAGTACATGTAAGACAGACTGACTGTCTCCGGGCTGAATTCTCAACACCTGCTCGATTGAGCTGATTTTGATATTTGTGGTTCCCGGGGGATAATGATGGCAACTGTGACGCTCGTGCCTCATCGGGATGAGTTCTCATCACTTACCAAACATCTCCATCATCAGGTCAATACTGTGTGTACACCTGACATCACACAACACAGGTCTTAGTGGAACAGAGTAACAGTCATTGAGTAGGCGAGATGTGATGTATCTGTGTCATTCATGAAGCTGACTGATCACTGGAACTGTTCAATCTATAAATGTATATTCTATAGTCAGTCGTTTGTCTTTACTTCATCATGATGTTGAAATAAAGACACTTCGCCTGTTTCCGGGCTCCTGGTCCATGTGGTGGCCCAGGAAAGCGTTACAGTGACGTCACCATTTGTTATTGAGCAGCAGGAACACGTTTTAGGCAAAACGCTGCACTGGTAATGAAATGTGCATGTATTTGAAATGAAGTTTATCATTGCTTAATTATTCAGTTTGCTGCGTAATTGTGACCGGACACCTCATCTTCATCACAGGTTCCTGCTCAGGCTGCACTCAGCTGTACTTTAACCGTACAGACCAAACCAGCCTCCTTCCACTAATTGAGTGGTGTTTCCCTTTAAAAGAAAATCCGACGTAACGTGACGCAGATGCTTCCATCCATATACCCTAGTGTCTATCCTCACGCAGCAGCCATCCAGCGCACCTCCTGCATCCCCCTGGCCCAGCCCTCCCCCCTTCTCCTCTCCTCCCCTCCTCCCCGGGTGTGCGAGCCAGGATCACCGCTCCATCCAGCGGAGCTCTTGGCGAAGAACCGCAGGGAAACGATGAACGCCGAGGCGATGGGAGAGCGAAGGGACTGACGGTGCTGCGGCTGCGGGAGAGGGGGGCGCAGGTAAGACAGGCCCGCGTTTGTCATTGAAATCCGCGGCGGCGCTCTCACTGTGCGCATTTGAAGTGGAGAGAGGTGCGGTGTATGTGTGAATGGAGCGAGCCTGGTGTTTATTCAGAGCCGTGCGGCGCAGGCTGTTTCCTGCATGCCTGTTTATTTTGGTGCAGCTGATGGATGCTGCGCAGTGCGCTCCGGCAGATGTTTGCGCGTCTTGTCATCCTGTGCGCCCTTTTTTTTTGAGCGCGTAACTCCCCGGGCCTTTGGGCGTCAGATGCAATGTTGTCCACCGGTGTCAGCGTCATGACGGGCTGGATACTTGATCGTAGTTGCCTCGACGATCAGAGACACGGAGCACGGAGAGACAGCTCACTGTGTCTGAGACCCAAAGTAAGTGACATCCATGTTTGCAGGAAGCGGAGTCGTGACAGGTTGCCTGGCGCTGCAGTTTGACCTTGCAGCATTTCTGTATTTCAGGAAGACACGTCCAAGCGGAGGGACAACACACGCACAGCTCTTCTGTGTGTGTGTGTGTATTTCAAATACTGCGACTGAATTGATCTAATTATATTAAAGCTCTATCCTATTTCCACGAGGCTGTACGAGCTTAACTCCGTCTTCATTGAATTTGCTGCCATTTATCTTCTATCTGTGATGTAAAAGCCTAGAAGCGTGGTTCTTAATGTAACAAACCAGCATCCAGTGAGAAGTGATTGGATGGACAGTGAGAGAGGGCTGAGTGTGGTTCGAGATGCTCAGACCTGCCTGAATAACCTTGGCACAAAAACACGATTTAATACAGACTGCTGGTCTTGTCATCCATCTCCATGTTTATATGAAAACATAAATATGGAGGGATTGTGACACAGCGGGCCTCTGGAATCAGACATGTAAATGGACACCATCTCATTCCAGCAAGAGCAGAACATCCAGGCTGAGAGAGAGAGAGAGAGACTCCGTGGTTTTGTAGCTATTTGTGATGAATTATCCAGTTTTGTGTCGCTTAGGTTGTTTTGCATCTTTTTGTAGCGGTCATTAGTCACTTTTGCTTGTTTTTGTGCATCTGTGTAGCAGTTTGAGTCACTTTGTGGTCATTTTGGTCCCTTGGCCTGCGACCCAAAGTTGTGCTCCTTGATCCGTTCATGTGAAACTTGATGCACGAGCCACTTGCAGTCTGCACAGTCTGTGTGTGAAATGCAAGAGCAAGTGGGGCAGAGGCACAGCTCGACTCCACCACAGGCACGAGGCTCGGCGTTGTGCGATGTCCTCTGGTGCAGGTCACTCTCGCCCTTGGCAGCATGGCCATCTTGTCAGCAGCAGGCTCCTCCATCCTGTCCTCCTCAGCATCCTCAGCCAATGGCAGCTCTCCTTCTGCTCACGTTCCTCGCAAGTGGCGGACTGACCGTCGCCATGGTGACTTGGCAGTCGTTTTTCACAGCATGGCATTTGCTCAGATGCGCCCATGGTGGGAAAATCTCTCTTTCTCCTGTGATAATTGTAACCACAAACAGAATTATTGATCCTTCAGTGTGTAGCTTCGCAGCAGTGGTCTGCTACATGCAACGCTACATTCAGTTCAGTTCTTCATCTGTGCAAAATCTGTTTGTTATTTTTCGTTGTGGAGAGCATGTAGCTGTTCATCTCATCTGGACTGTAGCTGTTGTGTTGTCACAGCGCTTAACCTCATGGCTCTGTGAGCATCAAAACACATCACTTTCAACCTCACCTGTCTGCGCTATACGTTAATTGCAGATGGTGTTACGAGTACCCGGGCAGCTGTGAGAGGAAAAGGACAAGTTTGTGTTTGGGTGGCACCAAACTTTTGAAAATGACATTGAGAGTTTAGTGAGTGTACTGGTAAAAAACAACTTTTTTCATGTTAGCTGTCAAGGAGATCAAATTACACAGTGCTTCTTCGTACACATTAAAGAAATCAGAGAAAAGTCTGATGAAGTGACATCATTTGTTGCCGGGACAACCCTTAAATCCATCCACTGCACTGAGATGAGTTTGTTTCCGTGTTGCTCCGGTGAGCTCAGTATGCTAGCTCAGCTACACATCAGGCCTGCCTCAGGTGGATACATCTGTGATTGATATCTATGATATCTCATGATTGGTTATGGATAAATGTACTCCCCCACAGATATTAGTCAGAGCAGAAGGAACGTCAAGTTTCTCTTTGATTCTTGTAACTGAGCATCATTTAATGATATTACATGTAGACACATCATAAGAAACAGCTTTTATTAAATGCAAATATGCAGACCTTCAGTAACAGATGTTTGGCCTCTGGGGGCAGCAGAAACAAGCTGTACACACAACGTCAACATGTGATCACCTTTACTGTTAACTGGGCTCTGTTTGCAGCTCTGTTTTGGTCTCCACCAGCTCCTGGGAGAAATATGGCTTTCTTTAGCGGCTAAATGATTCACTTTATACACCAGCTGGTTCCTAAACTGTGTCTGTCTGCTGTTTGGTGTGGGTCGAGTAGCACAGAGTATGTTTTTCTGAGCTTATTTGTTGAGAACAGCTGCAACAGAAAACGCATTTAGTGAGAGTGAACCAGAACATTCATCAGAACAAACTGTGCACATTTAAATCCCACATCTCTCTCCAGTGTTTTAGGGTTTAGAGCTGCAAAAAGTAAACATTTTATATTAACAGTGTCATGTAAAAGGGGTGACATAGTAGCATTTGAGCAGACTCTGTAGTTCTCCTCAGCTCTTCAGGGCTGTTTAGCATCTTTGTGCTTATTCTGTTTGGTTTTACAGCTGACATCTTCACCGTTCAGTTTTCCAGGAAAAACCTCTGACAAAGCACAGAATAACAGACGTACGAAGTTAGCATCAGGCTGGTGATCACAGTAGACAACCTGCGGCAGCAAAACAGACAAATCTAAGAGCTAATCAAGAATTAATCTTGGTCCGCGACTCCTCCAGTGCCCAGAAACATGATTAACATGGCATGATTAAATGCTAATCTTGCTCTGGGTCTGCTAAGTGTGTAAAGCGAGTGTTCCTTCATCATCTAGTTACTATTTCTATTAAAGAAAATAATTTAAAAAAAGACTGACTGCTGTCTCCTCAGTGCATCTTCCTCCTGAATGGAGCCTGATGTAGACAGAGAGAGTAAAGAGATGAACGTGTCCATTTTTCAGTCTCCTCCCACATGGCATTAACGTGATTGTGAATATTGATTTCCTGTTTTTATCGCTGCTCTTTGCTCATCGTGCCTCCGAAGAAGAATAGCCGGCACAGACTATTAGCATGATCACTTAGGCCGCAGCGCTCTGGCATGCCTTTAATCGCTGCTGCCTGGCTCAGAAATGACTAACCCGTGGTGAAAGTTATTTTGAGCTTTCGACCTGATTAAGATGATGAGGCTCCCGGTCATCTCAGATAAGAGAAAGCTGTGTTGCCTCAGATACTGCATCCTGCCCAGAACTTGCAGCCAAATTAGGGCTAAGTCTTATCAAAATCCTGTGAGACTGTGGTGTAAAGAAGTTAATTAGCTTTATTTTAAGAAAAAAAAATAGGAAGCTTTGGTTAATTATTAGTTATTTTAGGGAAAGTTGCTCCTCTCTCCCTCTTTTTTTACTTTCAGCCTCTGTATAACGTGTTGTGTTGATTGATGGTCCAGTAAGAGCTGTGCTGTAGCTTTATTGCTGTGCTTTGCTGGATCTTAGCTAAGCTAGTGTGCCTCCGCTGCAGCAGTAGGGTGACTCTGCAGGATTGGCCCGATCTGTGAGCATTGTGTTCGTTCTCTCCTGGCTGAATGTTATGTCTAACCTTGGTTTACTGCAGAGACGCCTAATGAATCTGTGAGTAAACTTGACTCTTCTGTAGCAGCAACCCTGCTTTACGCTCTTGCACGTTCGTTGTTGGAACACATGCATGTTCATGGAGCAGCAGAGCCTTAGAGGAAAATGTCGCCTCTAATTGTGTTGCTGTCCAGTTTGCGTAGATGTCTGTTTGGTGCCTTTAACCATTAGCAGAGTAATGGACATTGCACAGTTCACACAGCCGTAGCTGCAGTGTCTACGTATACCAGCATGCATTGCACATGAACTGCTCAAAACCAAGTAGAGAGGTCCAGTGTGTGGCGTGTGTAAGTTAATATGTTTGAGCATGAGTTCTTTATCATGATTGCTGACATACAGACTTTTGCTTGATTGACGTGCATGATAGCTCTACATAACAGAAACCACTTACCAGTATTGGTCTGCACAGTATACACGATGTCTGTGGAGAAAGATCTGGTTGGCAGTGTGTGTTTTTAATTATGTTTGATGGAAGTTGCAATCCTTCAAACTTGTCAAACTCATTAGCACAGTGAACATCCACCGTGAAAATCACTGAAATGCTGTGACTGAGTGGGCAACTGGAGCTACTAGTCAGCGCCACCTGGCAGCTCTGTTTTCATCATCCTGGCAGGGAATGGCTACTACAAAAACGCAGTGCCATGCAGAGTGGGAACTAGCCCTGTTTGGGATTTTCTCATTCACCACAGTGAAAGGAAGTAGTTTTGCACTGCTTTTAGTTAGTGAACCACAGTGTTCAAACCATGATGTTACTCGTGTCTTTATTCTTGCCTTCTCACTCATTAAACTAAACCATACTGTTTGAAACCCGTTCTGATAAAGCACGTCACCACTGCGCAGCTCCGAGCGTGGGCCCATTTGCTGCCCCTTGTGGTCACTGGCGGTAAACACCCGCCACACTGAGGTTCTCCCTAGCTGCAGTTGGCATTCTCTGTCCCATCTGCTCTCATGGGGCAGCAGTGAGTCAATTCTGGTTTGATAGACCGCAGAAACAGAAATATAAATGAAGGTTTGACAAATGCACCTCCGGTTAGCTTCCTTACATCCGATAACTAGCGGCGTACAGCCATGTCCCCCAGATTTCAGCAACCCATGGTGTTGAGACTAAAGTATGCAGTACGACTCAAGCTATGGGTCAAGCTATAAGGGATAAGTCAGTGATTTTTTTCAGAGAAGACATTCTGTCATGTCTGAAGTTGATTTAGCTCCTTCAGGCTGCATTCAGAGTCCACGGTCACACTGGAAACGGAGCCATCGTTAATGTTACCAGTAGCAGCCCCTGTGTGTCTTTGCTGTGGCGTTCAGGGACCAAACCTGACTACAGCCAACAAACAAACACGGTCACCAAACACGGTGAGGATTACTAGGATTGTAACAGTGACTTCTTCATTTATGTTAATGAACTAACTCCAATCAAAAAGTTGATTATTATACAAAGGTCAACAAGATCTCTTATGAAAGAAGATGTTAGTTTCACAAATCTCCTTCATGTACCGCTTGTGAGTATTAACAGCACCCAGAGTGACACAAATGCTGGGTCACACATTTGTGTATCCCAGGCAGCTGCTGACGATGCATTCTGTCCAGATAAGAGAAGACTCATCATCTTCATGATCTCTATCTCGACAGACACAAGGAGATGATTTAACTCAGGTGGAAGATTCTCAACTTTGGACTTTGTGTACAGCAATAGACATGGTAGAAACATGTTTGTAATATCAGCTAGCTGATCTAACATTTGTTTAACCAGGGGAGCTGACGTTGGAGCTACTGAGGAGCTCCAGGGTCCAAAATTATGATAATGATTATAATAATAATGACCTTTTAACTCACGTCATCTGCAGTCTAGATAAGAAAATATATGGCACGGTTATTATAAATGCAGACTCTTGCCAAACGTTAGATTTTATATCAGTGTGATATATAAAATGCTGAAGCAGCCATTAGCATAGCACAGCAAAAGTGTGAGTTTACCCCAAATGCAATGCATGCTGGGATGTATGGTGTCAGTCTGGTGCTCCTGAACAACTTGATTTGATGAAATGAGATGTTGGGATGTACTGATCAAGTTCCACCAAAGAACTGCATGTGTTAACGGAACGTTGTCACTTTAGTACAAATAAATGAATAACAGATAAAGAAGAAGTGACCAGATTAACTCAACGCTACAAAATGGTTTGTTGTAAACTGTTTTAAAAATTTTATTTTATTTATTTCGATTTTATAAAAGGAGCTCAGTTTTTGCTATCATTCACCATTTTTACAGTTCGAGCCAGCCAGGCCGTCTGCACCATGCCTACAGTTGCTGTATGCTAAGCTAAGCTAGCCACTTGCTGGACATAGCCTCAAATTTAGCTTTCAGACGTGAGACCTTCATCGATCTTCTCATCTTTCTTTCAGGAAGAATGTGAATAAGCAGATTTTTTAAAATGACAAACAATTTCATTAAATACAAATGACTTCTGGTTCTTATATGATGCAAGAAAAAGTACCTGTAGGGACGATGTTGCCCCCCCATTGGGTAATTGGGTTTATGGAAATACAACCATATTTCAGTGACCTTCCTTTCATTTCTTATGTTTTCTTTGTAACTTTAAGCAATAAATGGTGACACCAAATGATCAGTGCAGTAGATGATGTCCACAGGACCCTGCAGTGTTGACCTCTGCATGATACGACATGAGCACAAACACAGAGGGGTACATGGTGCTCACAGTGAGTCAAAAATAAAATGATTCAGAGTCCAAACACCAGACAGGAAAAGTGTTGAAAAGGACCAGAAGGGCTTCGGATGAGCAACGCTGACCCCACAAACACATCTGTATACACGCTGGGTGCTGAATGGGTTCCCTGGATTAACAGCAGTGACTCACTGTTGTCGACCCCGGGGCCATCCGACAGACTGTAAACCTCCCTCTGCCAGCATTTGCCTGTTTGTCGCTTTGAAATGCACAGCGTTCAAGGAGACTTTAGAGCTTAGCTGGTGTGAGTCACACTTTCTCACACGCTTACGCTCCCCCCCCTCCCCTCCCTGTCCCGACCTATGGGGTGCAAGTCGTGCGTTGCATTACCACTGCAGTCTCCTCTGTCTGGATGAGGAAGGCAGCTCATTACCTCTTTCTGTCGCTGCTTCTAAAGCCCTCTTCCTCCCTTATGCTCCGTTATGACCAGTAGTTGTACGCTCAACTCAACTCTTCGTCACTGTTTTACACACTCCAGGGTCGTTGATACAAAAACACACATGCAACCCTGCACCTCTGCAGAGGATTTGTCTTAGATATGCAGAGATTAGTCAAGGTCATATCATCACAGAGAGCAAGGACACGCTGTCTTTCATAGAGAAGCTGCAGTGTCTCCTCTGCTGCCGACTCAGAGGGGGATGAACAATGACTGTGTGTGTGTATGTGTGTAAGAGAGTAATGTCTTTCCACAGTCCTGTACGTGTCCACATTATCACTCCTCACAGCACAGAGCGGTCCGTCCTGTATCTATCCAGCATCTTCTCCCGCTGTCTGTCGCCACTCTCTCACCTTCACAGCGTCCATGACAGGTGCCGCCTCTTCCTCTCATCTCATTGGCTTACATCTCCCCTCCCTGCTTTCACTACTCCATCCAACCCCCCCTCTCTTGCCCCTTTATCTCCTTTCTCTACCTGCTCTGTGTTTGTCTCGTCAGCACAGAAGCTGCTCGCGTGTCGCCCTCGCTGTCTCTCTGAGGCCGGGGATGGTGTTGCGTAACAGGCCTAACTTAATAAATCCTGTATGATGTGCTGTGACGTGGTTTGATCTGTTGTGGCAGCAGACAAAGAACGTGCTGCCGCATCGAGGCTACGTCGCACTGTATACAGTAAACCTGTACTACTGACTGTGCTGCACAATAGATATGCATTTGAAGGTTTGTACAGTAAGTAGAGTAAGAAACTGATGTCAGCATGCATTTCAAATAATGTGCTCATGTGCATTAGCCCGATTCCTAATCATCTTCCTGTAACTTTGATCATCACAGGTCCAGCAGCCAATCAGATTGTAGCAACGCCTGCAGGTTTGCTTTTATTCACCTTCCCTGCTCCCTGTGTTTCATCTTCATCTCTTTGACTCTCTCAGTCATTGATGTGGACCACTCACATCACCTGTCACATCACGTTATTATCATCGGATTAAGCAGACTGACTGTGAATTGAAACTGAAAGACACATAATTAATCAGGATGTTAGAGGCTGTTAGGCTGTTTACTCTGGACTTAATGAAGTAGAGAACACATGTGCAGCACTGAGACCCGCCTGACATCTACCATGTCTGTGTGTGGAGGTGTTGCTGCTGTGACCTGTGCTTCCACTGTAAAATGTTGACCCCCAGTGAACCTTCCTGATAGAAACAGATGCACAGTGACACTCCTCTGAGCTGACCTCTAGCGACTCTCCAAGTGTTTGTTTGCCTTGTTCACAGCGAGTGTAGACTTATGGGTGTGCACCGATTGCAGCGATTTAATCGTGTTAAGGACAGTTCTAATTATGGGGGGCAATCAGAAGAAATTAGACCACAGTGCATTTGCATGCGTGTGTGCGGTGCATGCATGAACGTGTGTATGTCCTGTCTGCAACAGAAATTTAAAATCACACTTTTATGAAGTTGCAGGACTCACAACGGACAGAAGATGATCAGGACAGTTCTCATGATGATGCATTATCAATATCAGTTGATTAATACTCCACAGTGTAGGCTGGCTAATGATGTTGTCATGGCCAGGTGGAATGTGTTGTTTACCTCCCTAAGGAAGGAACAATGGTAATCAGGGGGACTCTCCACTGGCAAGGGATGTCTTTTGCACGCTGCTTTAAACCTCTGAATCCTACACTACCCATAATGCATTGCAATCACTCCACATGCCTGTTTGTCAAATGCGCATTTTGCTAAAAATGTTCTCGTCTCCAAGCGCTGTGAATGTGACGCAGCATGTGCATGCACGAACACCCACAAACACAAGTTCCCATCTGCCATCTGGTAGTCCTTCAGAGTCCGATCAAAGCGGTGATGCTGTAAGAAACAAGAGTTGGAACGGCACTGGACAGATTAATTACAGCTCAGATATGGAAGAGGATGTGAATGAATGAATTTAACAAAATGAATCTCCACACTCTGGACACAGAGGACAGGAAGGACTCAGTCACGGTTGGCTGCGAGTCGACACAGCGTCCAGAGGTGTTCCAGGAGAAAGGTGACTTACAGCAGGCGCCCTGCATTTACACACATACAGTGCACAAACCTGGCACTCAAGAACGCACCAAGCTGTGCGTGATGTATTATTGATGGGAGTAATCCTCTTCCCTCCCTCTGCACGTGTTCCTTCTATCTGCCCCCTCGCTCTCAACACGTCTCTCTGAGGCGTGAGGGTGGCACTTCGCTAAACACACAGATATCCGTCCTCACATACAGATGCAAATGTCAGCTACTCACTTTTGCCCCTTCACCCCTGGTATTTGGCCTGAGATGACACGGATGATGATTGGTTGTTTCTCCCACATTGCTGCGAGGTGATTGGCAGATGAACCCTGATGTCCTGTCTTTGCCAGCTAAGTGCCAGCTTGAGTCAGCAGCACCATGATGCTCGCTGAGGCCTCCAGAGCCCGACGCAGAGGCAGTCAGCAAATGTGTGTGTGTGTGTGTGTGTGTGTGTGTGTGTTTGTTTCTGTCATTTTCTCCAGCTGTCCCTGCCTTTGTTGACCCCTCTCTTCCTGCCAGTTGTCTGACATGTGCTCACTCCCTGGTCATGTCTGTGTTCTCCGCCAGGCTCCCCAGTGCTGAGCTGAACCCAGCAGAGAGGCAAAGTGAGGACAGAAGAAGAAGCTAAAGGTTGCACAAAGAGGCTGTCTGGCCCCATGTCTGCTCCTGCTCCAGCCAATCGGAGGTCTGGGTTGGGCTCTCGCCGGTAGGTAGCCAATGATGATCTTGCTTTTACCTGGTTTTCTGCGGGGATTCAGTCTAATGTAAGATGGATAAGCACAAAGGAAGACATGTTTAAACATTTGTTTTATTGCAGGATGAGGAGAGACCAGGCCTGCTGTTTATAAAGTGTTACAGGCCAGGAAATAACTCTAAATTGCTCTAAAGAGGTGCAAATCTGGGGCTACTTTTGGGACTAGCATTAAAGGTATTATATCAAATATTTTATTAAAAACCTTTGGGATATTTAAGATTTAACATGGAGGTACCAACACGAGTGTGTCCTGTGAGAGGGGGGATATTCATGGTGACCTTGCACAGGAAACATAAGCACCTGGGAAAATTCACTGAGCTTTACAGCAGTGACGATCTGTGACAGCAACCACAAGCAGTAATAAATTGAACCTTTGCAACGTCTCCAGTGATGCACAGTCATAAGTTGCTCCAAGTTGCTGGCATTGCCTGAGAAATAGTTAAACATTCCCCTCCTGTGAGGACGCGTAAGTCAACATGTCAACGTGTTGTTGAAAGGGAGATGTGGACAGTAGAAAGGAGGCTTCCATGCTCCCAGGGACTACACGTAATGCAGAACAAAGGCTTTCCACCATCACTATCTCTCTCTCTCATCTCTCTCAGCCATAAGACCGACATGTCACTGTTAACCTGCAGACTGCAGTGCAAAAAGTTAAATACATAAATATACAATAAGTCAACATCATCATTAATACTCTGCAGCTGAGTTAGTTGTAAGACAGGTGACACCGCACCCCTGCTGAAAGTCAGTGGAGGAAGCTTCATGAATTACTCTCAAGTAGTGGTGTGTTTCCAGTCTCAAGTTAACTCTCAGAGTGATCCCAATGCTCTCGGTGATTACAGGCGCAGGCGGCGTATCGATTTATCCAATTTGTTCACGTTTTCTGTATTTCCTCTCCGTGTTCTGAGCGCCTCTTGTTGCTTAGTTGTCCCTGTCAGACTAACTGAGGAAACCCTGTCACATGACCTTGTTAGCATCAGTGGGTTGTTAGCGTAATTTTGTGTGCAAAAGCGCACCATGTGTGTTTGTGTGTGTTTGTGTGTGTGTGTGTGTGTGTGTGTGTGTGTGTGTGTGTGTGCGCAGCGTAATTATTTCTAAAGTCAACACTTGGTGAGCACAGCTTTCCTCCAGCACAGCTGAACTCTCTCTAGTGAGGAACATGTTACATAGCTGTTATGAGCTGGGATCAATGGCTTTGTTAGTAGTTAGCATATCAATTGCCACAGCTTTATAGATCAGCTACTGTGCAGCGCATTTTGGGTTGCCAGGTTGTGAAAACCCTCTCTGGCCGGTGTTTATCCTCTTGCAGCTCTTTCCTTTTCTTTTTATCTTGTAGTTCATCAGGTTGATTGCTCCAGTGGACGGTGTGACCTCTGACCTTTGGACAAGGAGCGCAGAGCGTCCGGATCAAAGTTACTACTAATTACAGACATAGTACTATGTTTGGTGTGGGCTTCGCAGAACAGGACAAACCTGTGATCCTTGGTATTAATAACTTATAAATTGCAGACTTCTTGGCTTATTAGAAAGTGAGATGTTACCTCCATAACCTTTATCAATATCTTCATTATTAATGACTCAGCAGAGATTTTCCAAAACCCAAAGGTTATTCTAATTAATGGTTAATGACTTACAAACCAATAATGGATTTCATAGTAGAAATTGGCACCTTACTCATCTCTCTCTCTCTCTCTCTCTCTCTCTCTCTCTCTCTCTCTCTGCTGCATCATGGCTGTGTCAGCATTTTAGCCCAATTTGTTTCTCTGCTTTTATTTTCAGTTCACTCAAATGATCCCGATGGAGGAGCTGTACTATCATTGACAAGAAGATGGACTTAATTAAACTAGAAGCAGTCGGTCAGTTTATTGCAACCAGGACACAGTGTATCAGTCTTTATGTGTTCTTTCCTGAAGCCGCCGGACCTCCTGTGTTTACTGGATGCAGGTTATAGCGTGACACCTTCTAATTGCAGTTTTGTTGTCTAAAGTGACCTGAGTCATGTACAACATGATTATCGGGCATTGATTTACATCATTTACAAGTTTTACACAGTCACTACTTTAATACTGTGGAAAGCCTATTTGGCTTTGTTATTGGCTGATGAGCTACCTAAGTCGTATGTTGCCAAAAATCTACTTTTAATGTCTAAGATAAATGATTTAAATCAGAAGTTTCATCCAGATGCCACAGGTTTATGAAGTCATAAGCAGAAAAATACCCTCCTAAGCTGAAGCCAAGACGTCTGGTTACTGGTTGCCATGGTTTCACTGGTATGGTACAATATGTGGCTACAGACAGTCCAATCTGTAGCTTTGGTGTCCTCCTGTCTCTCGTCTCTTTTCCTCAGATTCAACCCTCTGAAGGTGCTGCAGCCCAAACGTCGCTTGCAGCAAATACTGGCGTCCTCACCCGTCCCGGTGCCAAAGCCGGCGTCGGGGACTGGGACGGGGACAGGGACGGCTGTGACAGGGGCCACGGCGCCAGTGGCCATTCCTGTGCCTGCGCCCCCTGCGTGAGACTCACTTCAGTTACAGTCTCTGACAGCATGCTCCGTAGCTGTAGCTGTAGCTCCGACATGCACTGTAGCCACTAAAACACCGGAAACAGCACACGGGCAACATTCATGCTACCTGGTTACTGCTTATGAGGTTTTTCCTCTATTCACTATTTGCCCGTTTGCTAAACCCCACCCTTCTAGTTATTGTCACTACACTCCTCAAGCTTTCAAGCCTAGCAAGGCACACGTACTTTTTAATGATGATGTGGCATTATCACAATCCAAATTCTCTTTGATCACGGTTGTGGATTTGTTGGCACAAGTGCCAACTGGCATTGGATGATCAGCTGCAGCATCACTGATGATTATTAATGAAAAATCTCAACAATGTCATCACAAGTTCAATATTGAGGCCAAATGTTGTGATGTTTGATTACGTCCGTATGGTCTGGGCCCAAACTCCATGAGTTCAGGAACTGTATCAGGCTGAGATCATGCTAACAAGTTGAAGCTAAAGCTAAACGTCCAAGGCAAAAAGTAGGCAAATTATCCAGGTGGATAGTCCATGTCTAGGAGATAAGGAGCATGTTCTTGTATAGAAGAGTAGAGCTGGTTAGCATGTCCATTGCTTACAGTTTTGGTCTTGCATCAATCTCACTACAGCATCATATGCTCACCTCAGCATGTGGGGAGAGCCAAAGATTTACAGTATTTACAGTATACTATTTACAGTAGCTAAGCTTTGATTGGGGGGTGTAGTGAACGGACAATTCCTGCAGTGGCGACCGGCCTAACTGATGTCTTGAGTTGAGAAATGGACCAAAAATCCTTCAGATGGCGCACTTAAAATGACGCTGGGATGCACTCGTCTCTCAGTGCTTTTATTCAACATCAGCAAACAGCACAGATTTGTGTGTATTTGCGTGTCACGTCACCTCAGACAAAACAAGGGAAACCCTGATGTGCAGGCGTGCACTTACACACACCAGTGACATTAGAATTGGTGGAAGTATAACACCGTTTGTTCCTGGCCCCATGTAAGTTTACATGGCCTGAAGTTGTGTTTAGTGGCTACATGCACGGGAGAAATAACGCTGTCGTCATGCTGTGGAAACATACTGTGATCACAAGTGATCACTGGTTCTCCACAGTGGATCACAATCAATCAGCAGCACCATGTCTTTGACCAGAACTAACCAGTTCAGCCAGAGAGTTGGTGAGACATTGACATTGCCTCACTGAGATATGGTTTAAAATGTAAAATGATTTCATCGTCTTGAGCAAAGTCTCTGTCTCTTCCAGAGGAAGGGTCACAGCAAAAAGTAAAATTTCTATACTCCACCCACTGACACTGAGCTACACCTAACTTCTTGGCAACACAACAACTACCTTCACCAAACTGTCACCCACCACCCACAGTCCAGACACAGGATCCATCCCAGCAGAATGAGAAACACTATCGCATCCTCCGTCCCTCTCCAGGCTCACTGCTTCAGCTGCTTCCCTCTGCCTGTCTCTGTTCTGTCTTGGCTGTTGTCATATATTGATCTTCGAAGACACTGCTGAGCCGTCAATATCTGGCCTTCTCCCCTGTTGTATCACACAGGACACGTTTCCTTAGCAGACACTCAGGGAAGTTGGGTTGGCATGAAACAAATAGTTGTACGGTATGTGTTTTCACAAAGAAGTGAGAATTACACATCATTGTGTTGGTGTGCAATATAAGTCACAAATTCAATTGAACGATGGGTTAGAGTCCAAATAAAAAAGCATGTTGTGTATATAACATTGATAAGGTGTTTCTGAGTGAAACAGCACTGGTTGGCATCACAATTGTCATAAAGTTTGGGGTTATAAGAAATGTGAAGAGTTGATTCAGAGTTGGACAATATCTTCAGGGGTCAGGTGTTCTCCACATCTACAGGGTTGAGGTAACTTTTCCTGAACAACAGCTAAATGCTAAAAATGGAATGTCAAAATCGAAACATGGACAAGTGGTTGTCTAAAATTTCAATTTCACTAACATCAGCCACTATATTCCACTGGTCATACCAGACTATGTGAGGCTGCAGAGCACAAGGAAGAAGTTCCACTAAGTTGACGTTAACGTATAAATTCACAAAGCTGGTTGTGTCTTTGTTTCGGACATCAGTGCCACAGGGTGGATTTACCGTGTCCTGTGTGAAAATACCTCATGGCTGATTGGTCCTGCTTGTCCCCTCCTCCCTCTGTAGAGGCCAGTGACTGGGCAACAGTCATGTCCTTTTAAAGCAACATGTAATCACAACATTCAGTATGTGTCATTCTGTATCACCCACAGTTGCAATATTTATCGTCAGCTAGGAAAGTCTTGACAGAGGTTGCCCATCACAGATCACCCTTCCTCTTCCTGCCTATTACTCATACAACTGCACTGTGATACTTAACAACTCTTTTCTTTAGCAGGGAATTAGCGATGGCTAAAGGTGAAAGTCACTTTACTTTTCTTAAGATTATTATTTTGTGTTTTTTAAGGTGATTATTTTGCAAATGTGCCTGTTGTTTGATAAGGATTAGTCCAAATGGAGAGTTTGACATGAGTGAAATTGAATAGGCACCTTTAGGTCATACCTATGCATTGGTAAAATGTTAAGAAGTTAAAAAGTGTAATCTGCAGTAATCTTAGTGCAGGTGAGATTGTCTATATCACGGCTGAAGAAGGAGCAGAGGGAAACTTTGTTGTTATTTTTAGCAGTGGTTACTCTACAGAAGAACATCTCTGGTAGTGTTTAGAGTGGGAGGGGTTGGATTGGTCTTCAGCCTTTCACAGCTAGCTAAATCTGACATCATTCTAACAGCTCAACTGACTCACCTGTCCTTTAATAGTCCAGCATTTTTGCAACTTGCCCTTATAAGACAGATGTACTGTCATGTTAGGACAATCTCTTGAGCTGTATCAGATGTGTCAGATGTTAAATTTATGTTTGATTTTGTCTTTGATGACACCTGAAGCTTTCTTTGGAGCGAACTGCTTATATTGAGGTTCTTATTAATAAAGGTTGATGCTGTGGCTGCCTTACTTGTCTTCCATCAGTCATCAGTGTCTCTGTACAGGAGACATCAGGATGCAGATTGTTAGCTTGTGTTCTGTGCCAGTAAAGGCCTCGTAGCTGCAAATTGTTTCGCATTGATGCTTCATATGAGAAGCGAAAGAGAGCAGCCTCCCTCTGTAAAGCTTTTAGTGAGCCACCTCTCTGGGGCCCCTTCAGTGCCTGAGTGCTTGTTGATATTTAGCATCTTCCTGCCTGCCTGGTGCTCAGGCTTTGAATGGATAAGGAGAAGACATGCTATGAGCTGACCAGCCTTGTCTCACCTCAATAATGCGGCGTGCATACGCTTAAAGCATGCACATTGTATCACTCTGGTTTCATCCCCTGCTGTCGCCTTGATTTAACACCCTGCTGTCTTTGCCTGGTCAGGTTTGACTACTGCAGGTTCATAGAGCTAGACTACGTTCCCATGGAGACAGGCTATATGGTCTCAATGCGTCCGACTAAAGGCTATGCATCGACCAAGTCACCGACTAAAGGCTACACTTCCACCAAGTCTCCAGATCGCCACAGCCGTTCAACAAACTCCCCCTCCACCCCACGTTCTCGGTCTGTTCTGAGTCCCTCTCCTTTCCTCACAGTCAGTGTTGGTTCTTTCAAGCATGGGAATGACGAGACCCTTTGCACTGTCATGAATGTTTCATGATGTTACAACGTGGAAAATATCTGAGAGAATTGTTTCGCATCATGTCCAACCTGTTACTCCATTCTTCTTTTCTTTTTATTTCTTCTTATCACTTTATTTCTTTTGAGGAATGCTTCTTTGCAGTTGTATCATTGTCTAATTGGTTTTTACTTTTGGTTTTGGTGTGTCCTTGTTTCTAAGACACAGCTGTGGTCTGTAGTCAGTGACTCTGGCCTTTGTACTTCCAATGTGTGTGTGTATATTTGTGCATTCTGTGTTGTACTGGCATGTTAGTGGACCTGTTTTGATGTCCATTTTGACATGTGAACAGTGTTTTGATGGTTTTGCTCAACAGCTCACAGAATTCACCTCACCTGTTTGCCTGCTCTGCCTGATGTGTTCCCAGTAATACATTAACATGTTTTGTCTCGTTTTTGGACCAGGCGGACACCGGCCGCGCCCAGCAATAGAGATCCCTATGGTAACGCCTCTATCAGCAGCAGCAGCAACTCAGGCTCTTGTAAAGGCAGCGATTGCAGCCCCACCAAAGGGTAAGTTAGGTTGTGTAGGTATTTGCAGGGCCTGTTCAGTAATGAAAATGAAAAGCTTTAACTCAGTGCCCCTGTCTAACAAATGTGATTGCACTCATTTCAGACTTTCAAAGTCTGATTCCTTTCCCCCCAATGAAAATCAACCTGATAATTCAAACTGTCATTTGTACTTGAGCGTCAAAATAAAATGAGATGAGGATGCAAATACTGAGG
The DNA here is from genome assembly GCA_008933995.1 of Datnioides undecimradiatus. Classification (NCBI taxonomy): domain Eukaryota; kingdom Metazoa; phylum Chordata; class Actinopteri; order Lobotiformes; family Datnioididae; genus Datnioides; species Datnioides undecimradiatus. Next base: position 1,370,502 of record WARS01000169.1, on the reverse strand, counting down.
AACATCTTACTCAAGTGGAATTAGTTCTAAAGAATGCCTTCCTAATGCTTGTGGCCTAGACGTCATCAAAAGTACACGTCGTGTACAGACAACCATGGTATCCGGCCCCCGCCACCAGAGCAGTACCTCACACCCCTGCAACAGAAAGAGGTGTGCATCCGACACCTGCGGGCCAGGTTAAAGGAAACAATCAACACTCTGCAAGACAGGTGAGATACTGAGGTAGAAACTGAAGTTATTGAGATTGGCCTAAACATTAGCTCTTGCTTTGCATGACTTATTTCAGGTTCTAACTAAATCCTTACCCCAACTCCAGTATCTTCATCCTTATTTTCTTGCTCTGTTTCCTTCTCTTTTGTTCTTTTTTCTCCCTTTTTGTCTGTTTTGTTCTCATAGGGACACAGAGATAGATGAGCTTAGAGGCCAGCTCTATAGGATGCAGGAAGACTGGGTTGAGGAGGAATGTCACCGAGTGGAGGCTCAGCTGGCACTGAAGGAGGCGCGTCAGGAGATCCAGCAGCTCAAACAGGCTGTGGACACTGTTCGTGCCAGGCTAAGTGATGCTGGAGGGCTCAGTGGGGACATAGGGGTTCAGAAGTACTTCCAGGACATCAACATTCAAAACCACAAGCTTGAGAACCTTTTGCTCAATATGGAGCTAGCCCAGGCCGGATTAGCCAAAGAAGGGGAAACCATACCAGGCTGTCGGACCCGTGTTGGAGGTTCTGCACCAGCATCAGTATCAGGCGAAAGTCCTGGGGTAATGTCCAAACCAGTGGTAGGAGGAAGGGGTTCTTGCTCCTGTGATGGTTCTCCAGCTCGTTCTCTGACAAGGAGCTCCACCTACACTAAGCTGAGTGATCAGGCACTGGCAGACCGGAATGGGAATGGCCCAGATTTTCCTTGTCTGTCTGGTGATGGCACCCAGGACAGCGGCTTTGTGTGCTGTGGGGAGAGCAGCGTCCCCAGCCGGGCGGACCTGCTCCTGGAGGCCGCCTTCCTCTCTGAGGAAACAGCATCTTTGCTTAACTCCTACACACAGACCTTTTCTCACTCTTTGCCCCACTGTGTGCCCACCTCTCTTCCCACCTCTCTGCCCAACTCTCTGCCAAACTCTATGCCCAACTCTCTGCCTAACTCTATGCCCAACTCTCTGCCTCACACTTTCTCCCATACCTTACCTCATTCTTTTCCTCACAACTTGTCCCACTCTGTGCCCCACACGATGCCGCACTCCTCTACCTATGAGAAGTTGTGCACAGGTGAGCATCTGGCACCCTTTCGTTGTGGCCTGGGTGGAGTTGGCTGCATGAGCCATCCATGCCTGTCCCACCACCACCTCTACCTGCACCCCCTACGGGAGACAGGCATTCAGACCGAAAGTTGCCCTATCCCTGCAACAGCAGGTTACCCCTCTGATCTGGACACTATAGCAGAGCAACGCACTTTCCGCTCTCAGGCCTGTAGCCCTACCTCCACCTGGATGTCTGATGAGGGGGAGGAAGAGTTGGATTCCATCACCACCACAACTTCAGTAACAACAGCAACTGTCATGAGTACAGCCACAGAACCAATTCCAGTCTCCAAAACACCGCTGGTCCCTCCCTTACCGCGCTCTGCCACAGTTGCGTGTTCCATGGAGACTCCTCTGCGTGGAGGGAAAGGAGGAGTGGAGGAAGAGGAAAAGCAGGAGAATGAGAAGAGAGAGAAAGAAGCTCTGGAAGAAACAACAGTAATAAGACTGACAGAGGAAGGGCAGCAGACACAGCTGGGGTCAGTAGAGAGAAATGGGGTGGAAGTTTATGGTGCTGTGGAGGAGACTGCTCCAGGAAAACTGTGCAATATAGCAGAGACATCAACAGGGACACAGGAGGAGCTTACATTTGGAGGATGCTGTGGTGAAGGCAGACAGGGTAGGACAACAGGGCAAATGCTGAGCAACAGACAAGAAGAAGTTGGTCTCTCATTGGGATCAACCCAGGCAGAGGCTGCAGAGAAGAGTCCAAGTGGCCCAGGATTATCACCAGGAATGGAACAGCCTCACACCTCCCAACCAAGAAGATCTGGCTCCCATGAGGAGATAGCTGGTGTCACTGTAGTGGAGGTTGATGATGAGGATGATGACAAAGAAAAAGCTAAAGAACAAGGCGTCACAGAGGGCACACAAGGAGAGGGTGAAGATCCATCTGGCTCTGGTGCAATTCAGAAAAGCTACTGGAGTCGCCATTTCCTGGTCGATCTGCTAGCAGTGGCCATCCCTGTGGTGCCAACAGTAGCGTGGTTATGCCGTGGTCCCATCCGTGGTGGACAGCCCATGTATCACATAGGGTCATTGCTGCGCGGCTGTTGCACTGTGGCGCTGCATTCGTTGCGCAGAGGAGGTGGGTTGAGGCACTACCCCGCAGGCGGGGGAGACCTTGGCGGATCACAGATATAAGAGGAGAATCTGTCCATCACCTCTGTGGTCCTTAACTACGACCTCCACTGTATGAGTCTGGATCCTTAGCTTGGTGGAAGATACCTGTAACGGTTCCTGCATTTCTCATCAAGGTTGAAAGCTGAGGCTAGCATCAGGATTAGGAAATGACTGGTAAACTGTTTGGTCCCGCTCCTCATTGTCTCTCACCCACTGGTCCCTGCTGTTGCTACCAGGATGTCTGCTAGCACTACTGACAAGTCCAAAACCGAATGAACTGACTGAAATGAATGATCTGTGCTTGGATGTTAAACACTGATTGTTTTGTTTTTAAATGCAGGGATATTTTAACGGTTTGCTGATCTGTCAGCGTAACAGTCTGACCCAATCTTGACATGTTTGAATCATCCTATGTTGCTGAGAGTGTACATGACATATGGTCTGTGTATGTATAATGTGTACATGGTTTTGCTGTCTGTAGCAGACAAACCACATTCTGATCATTGGCCAGCGCATTAAGGTAAATTTCATGTTTTGTCCTACTGGTCTTTGACATCATTAAGGCTGAAAACATGGATCCTATCTAACAAGAAACAGAACTCGAACTCGAAGGGTAGAAACACACTGAGTCATGCCACTTTGAGATTGTGCTGCTGCTTCAACTGTTGTATCTATTCATGCTGTGTGGACGCTGTGCAGATTAAGCCACATTTTAACAAAAAACTGACTGCCTGCAAGATTAATTCCTCTCTAGTTTGAAGGGTCACAACTTCACAGGGTAGACATTCAGACTGACAGCCCTGCATTAAACCAAAGGAGAGGATTGTGTTGTTGTAGGGTTTGTTGTTTCAAATGCCAGTTAAACATGAGCCACAATCCGGGAAATCTGAGTTTTAGGTATTATACGACCCCAGGACTCTGATCAGTGGTCAGTCGTCCAGCATAATTGTGTTTGCTTTTATGTGATTGGTTATTGCAACAATGTGTTTTGTTGTCTGACCCTCTGTGTTGACTCTGCAGCTTCGTCATCTGAGTGGTGACTATTAATGGCACTTAAACATCCAAAAGATCATTTAGCTAGTTGTTAGATGAACACATGGATTTCAGGCATGTCAGAAACTTAATTTTCATTTACAGTTTCACACATGATGACCATCAAAAGATAAGTCAACTGCTGTGGGCTTGAATGAAGCTGGAGCTGGCAGTCGATTAGCTAGTGCGTATAAGATGCTCAATCTGCATCAGTCAGGTCTTGAACTTTCAACCTCAGACGCTGTGAGCGCCTGATGACCCTGTTTAGCTTCCTGCCAAGTGAGACATGAAATCCAATCCAATTACACTATGAATGAAACAAGCAGCAGGGTTGCACGTAGGGACAGATTTCAAACTGCTGCCATTGAGACAAAACTCTATCAGAGGATAAAATTCAAAATATAGTCAGAAGTTCTGTTTTTCAAAACTATTCTGAAATTTGCCACGTTCAGTGTGTTTCTACCCCTGAGGAGTCACTGATTATCTCCGGAAGGCAAACACATTCACTTTGAAGTTCAGCCCAAACCACAAAGCTGGTCCCGAGTTAATTACTGCAATTTGACAGATTAATCCAACTCGAAAGAATGCCACGTTTTATGTCTGTAAGCAAATCATTTCTCTTTGCCTATGCACAGCATCAATCTGCTGTCACAGCCCACATATTTTCAGCTCCTCGACCATTAAAGGAATAGGCCAGCATTTTTGGAAATATGCTCATTTGCTTTCTTGCTGAAAGTTAATAGAGGGAGATTGATATCACTCACATCCGTTTGTGAAATATGAAGCTGTAGCCATGGCTAACTTAGCTTAGCATAAAGACTGGAAGCAAGTACAAACCACTAGCCTTGGCTCTTTGCACTTCTGAAGCTCACTGACTGAACTGAATTGTGTAAGTCGTACATAACCAAATTGTACAAACCCCATACATGCTGGAACTCTTCATTTTACATCTCTCAGACATTTTGTTTTTGCCGCATCTGTTTCTATCTTTTACGTCACAGTTTTCAGGATTTAACAGAGAGTATTTTATGTTTAACAGTGTAATTTTTTGCCTGCACTCGGTCACATGGTGGGTCCATGTACGCTGACGCTTGCATCGGAAACAAACTCAGCCAAACTATTGAATTATTCAAAGTAATAAACTTAATTAGGGCTGCTCACATAAAATGTCTTCAGTTCCTCAGATCTAACAGGACAGTCCTGTAATGATGGGACACTTGTTTGTAGAGGCTCACTCGCTCAGTTTGACACTTTGATGCAGATCTGAATGAAGTGAGCCGTGCTCAGTCTGTGCTCCGTGCTGTATATTTCTGCTACCTTAATGCTCTTGTGGTGTAGTTATCTGTCACCCTGGTAGTGTGTATTCCAAGTCCACTGTACAAGAGTTAGTCGCTCACTGCAAAAAAAGAAAAATCTGTTTTTAATTTAACAGAACATACTGCAAAACATTTGGAAACATGAGGATCTGCGTCAGCTGTCACTCCAGATGTGAAGCCACAAGATCTCTGGGTTGTAATCGCCTTTAAGATCAGGGCGTTTTCCCTCTTTGTGCTTTTCAAGAGGACTTTGATGAAAGTGTCATCTGTCTGCTGCTTGCTGATCTCGTGCAGATGTTTCACTTTATGCATAATGAGGGCAAATATAAGCAGCCTGCAACAGTCAGAGACTCATGGATGGAGAGACACCCCAACATAACCAGCAGCGGCAGCAGTCTGACACCAACCGTCCGGCTCTTTGGTGACGAGAGAAGCAGCGTGATTCTGTTTTTGTTGACATATTTTGCACTATTGTTCACTTTATGAAGTTTAAGCAATTACTTGAAGTCGAGATTGTACGTGTATCCAAAGTGTTGTATGTGCATCCACTGAGTTCTGACTGATTGTTCTGTTGCTCTGCAGCGTCAATGAAGTCTGACGCCGTTCTGATAAAGCTGAAGGTAGAAATGAGACGGGCGTAGTGTAACCAAGGTGATGCAGACATTTCAGGTAGATCCTTTAAAAAAATCAAACAACACACGTCATTCTTTCTGTGAACGCTGTGGAGCAGTTGCCTTTCATCCATGGTGAGAGCTGTGGAGATCAGCTCTTTACACCTGACCACAATATGTACCTACAGGCTGGACCAACTAATGGACCTTTAAATGTTGCTGTAAAACCACACACGCAGGCAGAGAAGGAGCGACGTTCGTGCTTACGTGACAGGCTGTGTCTGTGTTTGGTTTCCATCATCGATCTGAAGGATCCACAACAGCAGGGGCCATTATCAATGCATTAGGACCCATGAAAACGGATGAATGAATGGCTCAGAGACGCACACGGGACTGTCTCTCCTCCACTTACACTCCGACACAACTGCTCGTCCGTCACGTCTCCTCACCGTCACAAGTCGTGCACTAGCTGTGCGCCCTTCTCCTGACTGTAAGAGGCTAAAACAATTTGACGTTGAACAAAAAGCCATATAATCCTGTGTAAAGGGGACAGTGTGAGACTGTGGGAGGCGGCCTCCTCCTCTCAGTGTTAATGCATTGCGAGAAAAACTGATGATAACCACTGTCTGTCAGCGTTGTGCTTTGATTTGAGTCTCATGCCGTCATTAAAACACCAGGCTGACAGAGGGAACCAGGAGATGCTGTACTCAGACAGTTTATGGGTTCACACTTGTTGGTAGCAGCAATCATCACACACCCCCCTTCAGTCTTCTACTATGCACAACAGTCTACACTTTAGCCGCGTCATGTGGTCACGTTAGTGAGTGTCGGACACCTAAACTGTAGTGCTTTGTTTCCATTGTATCACAGACCGCCCCGAGTCCTGAGAGATGTTTTGCTGCTTTTTGGTGCAGGTTATTAACTTTATGTTGCACAAGACAATAACTTGCATTCAGCGGTTAACTCCTCATGCTTACTTTGAGTACGTATCCTGTAATCATGTATCCTGTAAGGGATACATCTTACACATCTTACACACAGGTTATCCCCTCATATGTTGCATAGAAGTTACTGTCTTGTATTCATAAATGTGTAATATTGTGTGCACGGATTACAATATTTTATCCGGGGCACACTGAGCATTGATCAGCATCACTGTACATGTGCCAGTGATAGCCACAATGTCGCATATCTTGCACACGGCATTGTTTAACTTGTTTGCACAGGTTGTTGACCTGTGTGCGACGATAAGATTTTCTTTAATCTAAAAAGATTTTTCAGGACTTTGTGGTGTCTGTGTTCAGTAGCTGTTTGTCTCTTGCTTTTGTTTAATGTGTGCTTGTTTATGTATTGCACCTTAATGTCTTCACTAACTAGTCCTGATAGGGTTCAGTGAACGTCATCACATCCCCATAGCCGACCGTGTCCACCACAGTTTCCTGTTCGATGGGTAATAAAGGTCCTCATTTAGGCCTCCGACTGTCAAGTACGTCCCCGTTGTGCTAAAAGGCTAAAGCTCCAGCTCGGTCACATCAGCGTGATCAATCTCTTCTGTAAAACTTTCATTTGACTTCCCTCCAATCAATCTTTCCCACACAGAGACTGAGTGATTATATACTACGTATATTCTTAAACATGTGATGCTGAATATTTCTGGGGGAAGACAGGAGGCGGTGGGTGGGGGGTGGTGTTTGGCTTTTATTGGTCAATATTTGAATGTGTATTGTCATTATATGCTTTATTCCTTGTCTGACTGTGTGTTCCATTGCCTATGATAATGATAATTAGTGTATACAGAGGTCATACTGAGTCCTTTAACATCCTACCACTGAGGACATTTCAACGCCTTGTATAGGAATTCAGCTGACATCACCGATATCTATGTCATGTAAATGGGCTCCTTTAATGGCAATAGTAGTGTGTACAGTACAGTACATCCGTAGGCTCCTTCTCCATTCACACGCCCACCACACTGTATAAAGGAAGACCAAAAGCCCCTATATTAAACAGCATGGAGGAAATGTGTCCGTTGTCTTCATCTGTGAGTGTGTGTGGATGTTTTTTCCCATGACCGTGTTCGTGGAAGTTCGTGTTTTTGTTTCCCTCAGCCTGATGCCACAGAATATGACACGTGGCATTATGTCCCGTGTGAGGACAGCCTTCCTGCGGGGAAACTAAAGACCAGCCACCGTGCTGGTGTGAACAGAAAGACTTTATTTGTTTTACAATATTATCTTGGTTACATTCGTATATAAACTTTTAGACTTTTCTAGCATTTCCTTACAGAATGACAGTGATGTTTATCAGATTGCATACCTAGAAAATTAAAGGAATACATGCATCCAAACATGAACAGCATTAAAAGGAGCAACTTTATATAACAAGTAGAAATTCACTACTGAGAGCTGTGCTCGTTCCCACTGTGCTCATCAGTCAAGGAAGGAGTATTACAGAGGGGCGTCCTCTAACGACACTTTAGCAGAGGAGAGCGAGTTCATTGGCTAAATCCATGGTGTGGAGTCTGAGTGCCTTCGATTTGAGTGGATGATTTTTCTCAGCATCAAATTTCAGCAGTTGACATACAAGTTTGTTTTTATGAGTTCTCTCATCGACAAGAGGCACCACAAACACGATTAAAAAAGAAAAAGCACGAGTTCACTGTTGAAATGGATACAGGAGAGACGACCTTCTTTAAAAGGTAGTGGAAAGTGCACTTAGTGGGTCTGCTCGGCACAGACCCTGTCCAAACAAATACCCACGGTTTCCCCACGAAAATGTTTGTTTTTTGTTGGGTTTTTTTTTTTTGAAGCACGAGACCAGATCCGACAAACACGTTCAAACATGACACCAGACGGCTGATCGCATCCCGCGCTGGGATCCTGCTTATTGAGCCTCTCAGCGTCTCACAGCTTTTACAGCATTTGTGGGCGGGGGCTGAGTCCCAGCTGTGTCAGGTAACAAACATCGGCCCGCTGCCCCCCTCCTTACGCACCGGAATGTGCATGCAGTGTTCCCAGTACCTACAAACCCAACGCGTCACGGTCTCATCGCGACGTTGGCATGCAGAGACGGTGCACGATGCATCGGCATCTCTTTGAGGAGCTGTAGCTCTCACTTCACGTGTCAGAATCCAGGGAGCGTTGATGGTTTGCACTCACAGAAAGAAAAACCAACACTAGTTTTCACAAACATGAACTAAAACCTATTCATTTTACTGGCCAACTGAAAATGACTGTACATTGGAATCTAGACTCAAGTCAGCACGTTTTCACACAAGGCCCCCGGCGTTCATCCAGCTCAGATTCAGATTCAGGTTATTTTAATGGACACACATCAGGGGCCAAGTGCAGGGGCCGGGAGCACAGCTGTAATCTACAGGGCGGGGCGGACCGATGACGGACCGGTGGCTTTTACAGCATTCTGACAAGATGAAACGTCACGTGCCAATGATTCATCTCCACAACGAGGAGGAAGCTCTGGACTCATGATAGTGAGCATGGCTTAAAAATAAAAAATAAAACATTGCGAACTGTCCTGCATCTCAAATACAAAAAACAGGAAAATAAAAAGGTGTAATACTTAGACTATGAGGTTAACATATAAAAAGTACTTCGACGTGTCAACAGAGAGGAGGAAACGTAGAAAAGGTAAAAGGACAAATGAAGAATAGAAAAAAGGCATTTTAAGATTATGTTATAGGTGAGAAATGGCGCCGCCGATGATGATGATTGTGACGCAGGAGGTGGTTTGGTATGGAGACAGAAAGAGAAAGAGAGAACGAGAGAGAGAAAGAGAGAGAGAGAGATCTCTGTACTGAAGACATCCTGACAGCTGACAGTCCTCCTCCTGGTCCTCACACCTCCGGCACGGAGTGATCCATGGCCGAGCGCAGGAGACCGGAGGACATCCTGGAGACAAGTCATATATGAATAAAGTCACACGTCCACAGTGGGTGTGTCACCGAGCAGTGAGTGTTACTGAAGTGCAGTCCTACCTCTTAATCATATGTTCATAGATGACCTTTGGCATGATGGTGATGGTCATGGCAGTCGGGGAGGTGGTCAGGATGTCCTTGATCTGAGAATCCTGAAATGTTGACACATGAACAGCGACACGTGAGGGCTTCCTGATCTGCCATCAAATGTTTTTTAAGAGCCGCTAAAGCAAAACTTGAACATTTAGGCCTGAAACACATTCATCACAGGCAGGCAGGGTGAAACTACACACCTACCACAGAAAACACCGGACTAAAAGCGGCAACTAAACGACTTTTCACGTCACGTTCCAACAGACCTGGAGCTGCCGAATGCCGCATGTCCCCGCGTTACACTACACTCCGCCGGCATGAGCAGCCCGTCCCGATGCAAAATTCAAATTAGCCACCGAACATTTCATGAACATCACACACGTTCTGACTCGATTCATCCACTCAGCAGTTTATAACCATCATTAAACCACACGATGCTCGGGCAGAAACATGTGTCTGACCTTGAGTCCAATCACGTTTTGTCCGTTGATTTCGCAGATGTAATGGTCGGTCAGCAGGCCGTTGCGGGCAGCTGAGCCGTCCTTGACCAGAGAGGTGATTTTACCAGACTTGTAGATGAAGCCAACGTGGCCCGAGCTGTCTTTGTGCATGGTGATGGTGCGCTGGAAAGGCCTGACGAGAGAGAGAGACACACACACAGAGAAGGTAGCATGAAACTGTATTTGATAACATTCATGAGAACAAAACTAAAAGGAGGGCTGAGCAGCAAAGTGCAAATGATGAAATAGCCAGTGGAGGGCAGCATATCCTCAAGTGAAACACTGTCGGACTGCTGGAAAACAGAACATCTCATCTGTTTCATAGAAATTCAGAAATACAGATCTATTCTAATTTACACACACACGTTTATGCAAGTTGTTGATGCCCATGTGTGAATTAATGGGTCTTGAGGTTGTCAGCTCCAGTGCAGGTAAACTCAGAGTCTGAGAATGCTGAGCCCAGCCATCAGCTCTCCATTACCCTGAACACTAACATGCTGTCATGACATATTTTCATATTATCATATGTCAATGCTTTGTTATTCAAATTATTCAGAATTAGAACTAGAGATATCTGTTGACCTCTTCCACAATTATAATAACTGCGGTCTATAATCAGGCAAACCAGGTTGAACTGAAGCTGGTCAACCTGGACTCGTGTTCTGATCTTGTGTTTTCAGCACGCCTCACCTGTCCCTGACCACCAGCTCAATGCGGGTTTCGGCCGCAGCCTTCAGGGCCTTGTGGGCTTTGTCAACGCTCCAGCCAGCGCAGTTCTGCCCGTTGATCTGAAGGACCTGGTCCCCGAAACGCAGCCCGGCCAGGGCCGCTGGGGAGTTGGCCTGCACCAGCTGGATAAACACTCCCTGAGAGATGAAAGAGGGAACGGGTGAAACGTTGAAAATGAGTCCACGGAGGAGAGAAAAAGGAGAAAGAGGCAGGAACAGAGCGAGGAAAGAAAATGCCCAGAGAGTAAATCACAGATATAAAAACAGACATTGTTGGACACTTGAAACGATAATGGAAATGCAACAAAGCAGAACCAACACAGGTGATTTCTGGGAGCATAAGTGAGCATTTGATTAGAACCCTGTGAAGTCGAATGTGCTGCGAGCCGCTGCCCGCTCTAAAATGAATAATTAACATGAGCCTGTTATCACTCAAGCATCAAAAGAGATTGAAGCGCAACATTTTGGTTGTTTTCCCTGGAAAAACAGCCAGTTCTAGGTTGTACCCTTCTGTGTACATCTGGGGAATTCTGACATCATTACAAAAATAGGTCTGTTAGACTCCTTACATCAGTGTAAGGTCAGGCTGTGACATCAGAAGCAGGTGTGTTCAGTAATCAGCTAGTGGACACTGTGGGTGGCAGACATCTACATGATGTTAGCCGACGGCATCGGATTCAAACCGGTTCACGTGTCAAAAGCTCATCTCTGTGTTAGCACAGCACGTCCTGTGTGAGTTTCATTAGAAGGTGTCAAGACAAAGTTACATAAAGAATAATGGACTCAAATCTATGTTTTATTTGTTTAAGATAGCAGCCTGCTGAGCACCTTTGTGTGTTCACACCAGTGCATAGTTCACATAGAACGTGTCTGCTGTTGTTCCAGCTTTAAGTTTCAATATATCAGCAGACACACAGTCAGGCTCCAGCTTCTACCACTGATCAACATGTTGGATCACCTGATACGAGCTAACGAGTGAATGTTTAGAGCAGGCGAGGTAGAGTCTGACCCAGATCTCTGCTCATGTGTGGAAGGTGAAAGAGTAGACGGAGGGGTGTGGGTTTCCTCTGTCATCAGTGTTAATAGGGGTGTTAATAACAGTCAGTCTGGGCTGAATAATTAAGGCAGGGTGTCTGTCAAAGAGAGGTGCTGACTCACGTTGTCAATGGCTCTGAGCCGGAGTCCCACCTTCCCATCCTGGTCCTTGCATAGGATAATCTCCCGCAGCCCCGGGCGGATCTCGGCCCTCCTGATGCCCACGTCTGCGCCCGTCACTGGCCGCACCATCGCGCCGACACCTGAGATGGATGGCACTGCCACCTGCTGAGGAGGCGGGAAGGAAGCCAGAGAGCAAGGGAAGTGAGAAACAACAAGAGAAAGAGTGAGAGGACTAAAAGATGAAAGAAGTTTGTTTGATTAAATAAAGGAATGCTGCATCAAATCAAGGTCTGTGGGAGGATTCAATTTCATGTGCTCCGCCGGGAGTGAATGAGATGAGGGCTGCTTCGGGCGCTGCCTTTAAAAACCCTGGCATGAATATGTTTAGCACCAACAACGAAGAAGTGAAACACATTAGACGGATAATGGTCGAGGTGAAGACTTCAAAGAGCGCAGGTGGTTAAATGCCAACTGACAAACTGGGAGAGCCTTGACATCTGCAGGATCCACACGCACACAGATACACATGCACGCACGCAATTGGAGGGGAGTGAAGAGCTCACACCCTCCCACACACACACACACAGCTCCAGGCCTGCAGTGAGTCACTCAGTAATGTGGATCTCCAGGAACAGAACACTGTTATGGTCTGATGTCTCTGCTAAAAACGGGTTTTAATCACTGAGGGGTGATGGTTAGAGGTGAGCTTTCATAACACAGGTCTTGTTTTTTTGTTCAAATGATTAAAAACAGTCATTTTTTTGGAGCGATTGAAGATATTAGAGAGAAATCTCACTGATTTTACATGTGATGGGCAGTATACGTGAAAACAGTTGCATAAATCCTAAAGTGTCTGCAGAGGGAGCAGTGCTAAGTCTAATTGATGTCCTCGAGTGATGTCACTTGAGTCGGCGTCTGTTGTTGCTGAAGTCGAGTCAGAGAGAGAAGCTGAGCAGACGCCTGCAGGTGCTCCTCAGCTCTGCTGCCTGTGGTGCATTATGGGTAACGTAGGCAGCAGGTGAGCAACGCTAAGTCAGTGTTGTACTCTTTTTTAATAATCCATCTACACATTTACTTGCACAAAGACTTACACTGTCAGCCACAGGCAGCAGGGCCAGGTTCCTCTGGACTTCATCACTGTTGAGGGCCAGACCCATGTAGTCCCCCAGCTCCTCCAGGTTTGGATACAGGCCTGGGAGAATGGAGAGAGGCAGAGCAGGTGGGGGAGGTGGAGGGGGAGAGACAGGTGGTTTGTATGGTAGAGAGTTCAGAGAGAGGAGGGGGGGTGGCAGCTGTCATTCCTCCCTGCACCTTGTGTTTTATTCACGCTGCCCATCACCGCCGGGTCGTGTTTGAGCTGCGCTGAGCAGCTCCATTGGAGGAACGCTGATAATGAGCACTCTGTGTTGCAGTGCAGTAAAACTTTCCTGGCATCAGTTCCTTGCTGTGACACAAAGGCCAATATCACCTCTAAGCAGTAAGTGTAAGCTGAGGTGTGTGTGTGTGTGTCCGGCCTGGGCGTGTGTGAGTCACGAGGCTGCCAGCAGGTCAGGTAGCAGTCTCTTATCTTTAACCGGTGGGTGGGAATACTTGAGTCCCTGGATACTCGGATACTCAGGCAGGGTTAGGAGTCAGCTTTGTCTTCCTGTTGAACTGTCTCTCTCCTCTGCCTTGGACAGCAGGTACCTGTCTGTCCTGTCTGTCCTGTCTGTCCTGTCGTCCTGCGTGACTGCATCACTCTGCTGGCAGCGGGAGCCGGCCAATGCCTTTGCAGCAGAGCGGCGATTACTGCATTTATCCTGGCTATGGTCGATGAAAGAACGCGTAACGTTCATGAGCTGTAGGAAAATAAGCATAAGCTAAAACCAGAGGGACCTCTGCAGCAGTTTGGTGTGGAGCTGTTAGAGCCTGTTAAGGATCAGAAGGTTCCGGTGAACCGTCCAAACATCTTCCACACATGTGTAGCTAAAGCATTTAGTTTCATAACTGTGAGGATGTCAGGTGACCCTTTGCCAGGAAGGGCTAGACAGTATGTCAATATAATATCAGTGTCATGATGTGACAATATCTTTCAGATCTGGTCATTATTAGTGTATTACATCCACATTACCGATGATTATTTACCAAACAATCACATTTTGTAAACATTTTGTTAAAGCAGCAGTGGAATCCCTACGATACTGCTGCAACATCAAAACATGTAAACTCTTCAGGATCAAGTGACGGCGTTTACCGCTTTACTGCTGCTGACAGCGACAACTTATGGTTACTAAAGCTGCGGTAGAGAGACGGAGACTTGTGGTGCTGCAAGCTCTGTGAACAGATACAGGAAGTAGCTCAGGGATTTTGAGCTGAGTCATCAGTACAGTACTCAGTGATGGTCTTTGTCTTAACAGCAACTGCGCAATGAGCGTCGCTGGTGGAAGCAAGTCTAAAGTCAACACGGCTTGAGTAAGTCGCTCCGACCACAGACGCGCTCCACCCAAGCACACAGGAATGAGCCGCTGTACAGCTGCAGGTGACGGCTCTGGCCGTGGGACAGAGGCACGGGCATATAAAGCGTGTAGTCTATGGAAAGTACATGCAAGTGTATACAGTCATCCTGTATTCCTACACTTGGCCCTGTTAAAAAAACAAAATCACTGAATGCACTTCATTATTTCAGAGAGCCGCCGCTGTTTTTCTCCTCATTTCTGTTTCAGCGCTCTCCGGCTTTATCAGCGTCTCTTTCACTGAACTCTCCCACACTCTCCTGCTCCACATCCACCCACATGCACAAAAAAAAAAAACCCTGTTGGCTTTGGAATGAACTCTGCTCTTTTATTTCATTTAATTCTCCTTCACTGTTGTTTCCAAGCCTGATCCCCTCCGCCTTAAAAGTCTATCTCCAGCTCAAGCATTGGGGGGAAAAGCCCTTTAAACTAACCCATATTTCCTGACTTGGTTGGTAAATCAGGACCAGGTTCATATCTCCTGAGAAATCCCACTGGCTGATCCTGAATCTTAACCCAGCGACGGTGTCTTATTGATGTTTAAAGCTGAGGAGGAATCAAATCACCATGTTCCATTATTTGTTTCAGCTCCGAGAACCTCGACAGGAAGAGGAGAGCTGATGTTATTGAAGCGTGAGTGTATGTGGCTGGGCCGGAGTCCAGCATTCGATCAGACCTCCCTCTCCGCCTGTCCCTCCTACTCCTGGGTCTCTTAGCCTCTCTCTCCCCCCACCCTCCCTTTCAAAGCAACTCCTCCTCCTCCTCCTCCTCCTCTCATTCTCCCATCGTGCCCTGTCCCAGCACAACTGCCAGAGCTGGTCTCCATGGTGACTCATAGCTAGCTGTGCTGAGGTAAAAACAAAAGACCAAAAGCCCACAGGACTTTGCATCTAAACAGAGAGGAGAGAAGCTGAATGAGTGGGAGAAAATCAGTAGAAAAGTTGTGCTCTGTAATCTCTAAAGGGCCCCTTGTCCGTCATTTACCCACGTCTAATCTTTTGCTGATGCCTCCACTCTCTCTCTCCTCTCCCATCTCACTGGGGCTCGCTGCAGAGGTCAAGTCTACTCAGAAAACCATAAACCCCTGAGCAGAAACACAATGAGAAATCACAGCCAGTCTGTGTGTGTGCCGGGGCTATTGGGGTTATTGTGCGAAGAACCCCATAACTCCTCCTCCCATCCCAGTCCTCTTCCTCCGCCCGTCTTTATCCCTTCCTAATGCCACAGAACTGTTCTGCTCCAAAGAATAGCACAGACCCCCCACACAGCGACACCAACAAACATCCAGCACAAGAAACGAGGGAAACAGCAGCTACCAGCCATAGCTTCCTGTTACACCTGAGGGAGGGGATAGTTTTCTATGATTTCATTTGCGGGGAAAGAGTTGAACAACACATGAATCTAAAAAAACAAGACTCACTTGATGCTGGCATCCCAGCAGAGGCCAGCTGAGGCTGGTAGGTTGCTTCAGTGATGGCTGGCATGGGGGTGGCAGTCTGGGCAAACTGGGCCTGGGCCTAGAAAGTAATCAGACATACCAGTCAACTGGAAGCGTGGTGAATACTGACTGAAAGGCCACTGGCAACAGTACAAAACAAATGAGAGCAGAGATGATTCAAGTAATCTTTTTATTTATCAGAAACCCGCGTCTGCTTTAGCCCCGCGTAGCTTCATGCACTTTAAAATTACCTATGGAGGCACACTGGGCCACAGCAATACAAGTACTGATAACTGCACAAAGTCACTGCACATGATTTCTGCGTCTACAACAATGTACAGGCAAATATATCTTATATCTCAGATGACATAAGTGACAATGCTGAGGAGGTAGTGAGTATGTGGTGACTTTGAAGGACTTTAATCAAAGGCAATGTGGGTATTTTGTTCGCTGTCCTGACATGAATGAATCCAGTGAGAAACCTCCTGTCTGTTAAACATGAATCCACCATGACTCACTCACCTTGATGACCTTGTCGACCTTGAGGTCCTCGAGGGATGGATAGAGGGACATCCTGAGGAGAAAGCACAAACAGCCATGAATGGAGGACCTTGCGACAACAGACCTCGCCACATGACTGACCGGGATCAAGTCATAGTACCTTGAAGTCATCCAAGACCTTCAGACTCCATTAATCTACAAATCTATATTTGATATTACCACTGAATCGATGACTTCCTGTGGATGCTTTCAGCCACATCCTGTCTGCTGCTCAGCACCTCCGGACTGACAAAATAAACAGTACAGCCTATCGAACCACTGTGAGATGAGGTGAGATATTTCATATCAGGCTGCATCGCACACATATCAGGAAACAGTAAATGAACGTGCAGAACTAAGCTAGGAGTTTCTGGTTTCAGAGCTGAAGCGGTGGCTCAATTAACGGAAAATTAATCTACCAGAAGCATCCTCTGCGGCCTCTCTGGTGGAGGAATCGCAGCTTTTCATCATCTTAGGTGACAAATTAAATGTTTTGGACGATCGGTTGGACCAAAAAAAGGAATCTGATGACAACAAATTGAATATTCTAAACCTCATAATGGACTGTTTCATTACGTTTTGTTGTGATTTCACAGACAAAATGATTCATCAAGAGCAGAATTCCTAGAAAGTACTTGTTTGTCGTAGCTTTAGTTGAATAATAACTGCAGCACAACAAGGAGTGAGGGATATGGATTCATTTTACCACTGACACATCATGATGTATGAATATTGTTAAACCTCTGGAAATCAGTGTGGACAGACTTCTATCATCTCACAGCGTGCATTACCATCGACGGGAAAGTGACATATCTGTCAAAGATAGAGCGATAATCTAAGCAACCGGTGTGCTTCCATAAAAACAAAACAATTTACAGTTGGCTGCAAAGCTCCAGAAATAGACGAGCAGCACAGAGTGCCACAGCATGTCAGCTAACGGACGGCTGCACACGTCGACACTATCGGTGTGTGTAAAGCGCTACGAAAACAAAGGGTGCACTTATTCTGACAGGTGACGTGACGGGCGATCACTTCGCTGCTTGGAAGCGCATCTTCACATCTTCTCATGCTGCGTGTGCATGTGTGTTTACTTATTGTTGTAGCGTGAGGGATGCCGCACCACGTGGGAGGAGGACACAGTGAGCAGCCAAAAGCAGAAAGAAGCTGAAGATGTGCGACAGAAGGAAAATTAAAAATCCTTCCATTTTATTCTTTTACTCTCAAACTCAAAAGAGTTGTTCAACTGCACATCAGCACTATTTTTCCAATAAAGACCATCTGTCGGTGCCCAAACAAAGACACCGCAGTGAAAAACACTTGAGTCTGTACACTTAGGTAACTTGTGTGAAGTACAAGTAAACATGGGTGGAGGAAGGTGAAAAAATGGGAGTGCAGATTAATGGTCCGCTGATAATAAGGGTGGTCATCTCTTACCAAACAAAATGGCACAGAAAATAAACAGCAGCCAGAAGCAGGAAGAGGAAATGAAAGATAAAAGTCCGTCATGCGACAGAGATCGTGCACACAGTACATTGGAACATGTCGTAACAAGCAGGAGCTTGACGACAGGTAATAATCACAGGTATTTTTGAGTCTGACGTCTGTTTTTTCAAGCCCAATTTATTCTTTTGTTTGCCACGATTTTAGAATTTGACCAATTTCTATCTACCAACAACCAACGTATCAGTATCACATCATTATCACACCATTATCAGTGTTTAAGAACAAAAGCAGGCCGCGGCTGAATGCAGGCAAACTGCCAAAACATCACGTCAAAAAGCAAAGTGATCGAGCGTGAGACCTTCCAGTCCTTCTCCTTTTAATCTGGGTGAAAAGGGAATAGGACAGAGTCATCACTGATTTTTCACGCAGCTACTGTAACAACCGTGTGTCACAGTCACAAGACGTGATCGCTCAAGCTTCTTACACAATAAGGAACGGGAAAACAAAGTGAAGAGGAAGACGGTCTAACATAAAAAGTGACAAACGCAACGACCAGCCACGACCACGCTACAAGCACTGAACAACCGCCTTATAGACACGATACATATGTGATCAAATAAGTCAAAACACCGATTTAAAACCCTGAATGTTGACTGATTGTATTGCATGTGACTTCACTCAAAGCTAATGACATATACTGTGCTAAAAAAAACTCATTTCAAATGTTCAAAACATCGCCCGCCGTGGTAGGAAACGTCGTCAGACAGTCAAAGTCACACCTGTGAGACGGAAACGTATGTCCTTGCTCGGACCACAATCACATTGCTGCCACATCTCACACTGCCAGCTACTCCAGCCACTACTCTATCCTCTTATCCTCAGTCCTCGGACAGACAAGTGCATCATTGTGCCAGCGGACACAGAAGGGCATTTTAATACATTCTGCTGTTTACTTTTCGGCTGTGTTTGTTTGCTCGCTTTATATTCATCCCTCATTTCGGATTGGCCGGCCAAAGGCAGGGGGTGAATAAGTCTGGAAAATATGAGTGTTTGGGGCACTTCCTGCGATGACATAAGCGAATCCTCCAGTCACCTCTGAAACTGCAGGACAGGTGATGTTTGTTAAAACAAAAAAATGTTAAAAAAAAATGTTTTGAGAAGAGTTTTGACCAGATGTTCCTAACTTAACAGCACTGATCTGTCTGCCTGTCTAGGGATGAGGTAGTAATGAAAATAAACACACAAACCGGTAAACAAGCAGGTGTGTGTGGTGGACGGAGGGGGGGGCTCCATGAGCTTCCTATAGCATCTCTATTGACAGTGTGAAGTTAGCTGAGCAGCTTTGGAGAACACGGGAGAGGCGGGGGGACTTCAGTAAGCCTGAACGAATTGGTTTTGTACAAGAATGTGGTCTCGTTGGCAGCCAGGTCCGGTCTATTGACACGGCTGGGAAACACACAGAGCACGGAGCAGAAAGAGAGATCTGGACTGCTTTCTGACCCACACGTCTTCTATACTGCTGCCACTAAGCAGGCCACAATACGTAGGGATAGACACACAGGTATTACATTTAATAAACAGGCACCGCGAGCTATGACGCTTGACGCTAGAGCTGTGTGTCTCACAGATAATACGGTACAAATGTATTAGGTCTTAACTTCATTATCATGGATTAGGCGTTTGTGTTATGTTGATCATTCAGACAAATTTCTCTCTAACGACGACCTACTGTCGTCTGTCAGGTGACTTGTTAAGTCATGAAGTATTGGAAAATAACGGCGGCTAACGTTAAGACGGTGCCTCACTGCACAGTCATTAATATTTAACCAAACCCCATTGCCGTTAGCGGGGTTAAACAGACAGACAGACGCGATAGTTGGGTGACAATAGAGCGGGTTTTGAAGGTAAACGGGAGGAGATAAAACTGGTGTCTTTTAGCTAAACCCCTCAGCGAAGCGTCTTTGTTCCATTAAACCCAACAGGGGAACAGAGAGGGAGCTAGCCGTAGCGTTAGCTTCGAAGCTAAACGAGACAAGGATGCTAACAGCTCGCGCTCGGGATGTTTTGACAGAAACAAACTCACCTTTAATGTTTTGGTGGTAAAAACAGCTTAAAACCCCGTGGGAACGTCAGACAGCAGCAAACTCTTTTAGCTTTCTGTTCCTCTCTTCGTCGCTGAAGCAGCACTGAAGGGGGATTTCTGGAAAGTGACGTCACTGTTGGCTTCCTGGTCGTGCAAACAGCGTCAATCAATGTTGACGTCTAAAGCCACGCCCCGTATCGGCCACATGACCATAATAATTTTTTTTTAATGTTTTTTTCCCTATGACCCAGACCTTATGAAACCTGAGGATAATCATGCCGGCATGTCTGACCTCATGGGAGTACTGAGCTTAACCAGAGCCCCAGTTTATGTTTTACATGGCGAGCAGCTTTAATATTTATCTGTAATGACATTCAGAGATCCCAAAATGCATCTCACCCTGTGCCATCATATTCACACAGGTCAGAATGATAGACAGACATTGGACATATCCTCAATAACATTTGTACTAGCAGAAATTGTATTTCATAAGATAAGATAAAAGATATCTGCAACTCTAACTGTAGTAGTCAAATCTAAATATTAGATATCTTTCAGTCTTTGAAATGCATAAGTGGTGACTTTAACACGCACTGGCTGGGGCAGATATGTATAGTCGATGTTCATAGTTTAATTCTTCTGAGTCAAAATCACATTTTGGATTCAAACCGGGACAAATGACGTTGCTTTTATCTTTAATGAGTACCTGGTTCCTAATTTCAGATATCCACAGCTACATTTTGGACGTCCAGAACAAGCCAATTCTTACCGGTCATAATTTTAATTTCAGATATGAAAAACAGTGTCAGATATCCACAATGTAATTTTGAATTTCTAAAAATATGCTGTGACTAGTAAAACTGTCGTCTATACAGATGTTTACGGTTGCAGTCTTTCCTAGTCAAGCTGCAGCTGCACATACCCAGCATTTCACTTTTTACCATTCAAAATGTATTTTGACCTGTTCGAAAACATTGTTATGAGTAGCTTTTCATTTTGGATATCTTTGTACAAGAGGAATCCTCTAATGTGGCTTATTTGGACTCTTGGATCCCTCTGTTCTATTCTTTCCTTAACCTGACATCTCAGGAGTTAGACTTATTAAAAACCATCAGACCTTTAAAGGGCCTTAAAAGGGCAACTCAAGGGAAAACAAAACAGAGCCACGGGGGTCAAGATCTAATGTACCTGTGGCGAAGCTCAAATTCCAATACCACAATATACACAAGACTTCCCATAATGCACTCAATAACTGATAAGTGATCATGATCAGATCATGATATGAATGTAAAATAGAATAATCTAATAATGTATAATAATATTTTAATAATAGACAGAGTCCCTTTTTTGTTTAAATGAAGCCTGTGATGATCATTAACTGTTCGGTTACCACTCAAATATGTTTATTGTAGACAGTCATTGCTAAGGACATATAGATGTATCACTGCAGGGCAAATGCTGCCTCATGAGAGTCCTGAGAGCCCTTTGCTGCAGATCTTATCAAGTCAAATGATTGTAATTAGCAGCGGAGGGAGATGAACCAAGATTCTTTGATTATCTATACCACCATGCTAAAAGTATTTATTAACTGCATAATTGCAAACAAAGTATATTATTAATTCAGGTCAGGAGCCCTGTGTCATAAGACTTTATTTTTTCATCTATCATGCTCACATGGTGCATATTACTGCATAAAGTTGTCTTTTCAAGTACTTAGACAACAAATTGCTAGTCTCAAACCTAAGATGCACAGGAGTCCTGGTACCTTCAGTATTCAGGTAATAAAACTTCATATTATGTAAAACTACTTTCTACAAAGTAACTAGTAACTTCAGGTGCTGGACACGTGTAATTAGTAGCTAACCCTTAAAAAAGAGAAAAAGCTCAATCCAAATGTAATATTTCTAAACAATAAATTTGTTAATGATCTGGGTCCAGACAGAATGTTGCCAGGGGACTGGACCCAGACCTCTGTCTACTAGTGCCCTCAGGGGGGGAAGGAGTGGGATGGCACATTTTGCCAAAGACAGTGTGGTTTCCCCACCAAATCACCCAGTGAATGTAGCGGAGTATGTTCTTTTTGCCTTGAATAAGCAAATAAGTGTCCAATCATCACATTTTAGCTAAATATTAAATATCAAATTTACTCAATATGGCATGACAGTAAATTGGG
The DNA here is from genome assembly GCA_008933995.1 of Datnioides undecimradiatus. NCBI lineage: Eukaryota > Metazoa > Chordata > Actinopteri > Lobotiformes > Datnioididae > Datnioides > Datnioides undecimradiatus. The sequence goes on along the minus strand of WARS01000169.1, from coordinate 1,348,545 downwards.
AAAACACAAACAGCTCCATAGACGAGTGGAGAGCACTTCTTTTATTTTAAATATGTCATCATTGGTTTAGCCTGCATACAGTAATGTATCAGCAAATAACTACACAGTACAGAGGTGGACCGCTGCCACACCAGTTGCAGCTTGACCAATATGTAACATCGATAGCCACTGACAGCCAGGTCAGCATATTCCTTCATTAAACTCCATTTAAAATTGTTTTATTTCAGATACAAAAAACCATTAGCGTGCCTGCGTGTCAGCGTTTTGGTTTTTTTTTTCCCCTACTACAACACAGACTTCAGTTAGGCAGTGTGGTATTTCAGTGACACCGGCAAAACCAAAAAAAACCCAACAAAAAAACAACGTTATCTATCATCGGTTACACGTTAGCTTTGTTGTTTCTCAGAGATAGGAAGTTGGCATCTGAAAAATACATGATTGCAGTTGTTACACAAAATAAGTTTTTTGGGGGGGGCTGGTCACAATGCGATTGACCCCCCCCCCCCTTTTTTTGTAAATTTCAAGCATTTCCATTTGTTTTCCTAAGAAAAAGTGACAATCCAATTCATGTGCGTCAACGCAAATCCCGTCTTTGCACTGTTTGACCTGTGTATGGCTTTAAATGGGGTTTAAAGACTTGGCAAGATAAGAAGGCAATAATAATAATAATAATGATAATAATGCAAATGGGATGCAAAGCTTTCAGCATGTACATACTGGGGTCTCCATGGAGGCCTTGAGCATGCAGACAGGCCAAGGTAGGAACCATGTGTCTGGAGGGGGGATCAGGCACACATTAGAACTGGGATCGGTTCTCCTTTGTGCCATCTGCCCCCTCTTCCTCACACATGGTAACCAAGTGAAATGAAAAAGTGACATTTTATATAGCAAACTCTTCCCGTGTTGCAGCTTTAAGGTCTCCCACGATTTGACATTTTGACTAAATTCAACACTCGGCCTTGTCTCTCTGGCGGCAGCTCATGTCATTTGCTCTGATCTGAAGCCGGGGAGGGATACAAATGTGTGCTTTTCATTCTGTTTGGATACTTTTTTGTTTCTGCACTACAACAAGCGCCAGCTCTCAGACGTTATAATACTACTGTGCGCCAGCTCGTGAGGAGACGAGCAACGCTGCCAGTGGTTCATTGGTATTTTTGTACTTCTCAGCAAAAACCACGCACAGCCGACACTTCAAAAACACAAAGTAAGTAGTAAAGAGCAATTCAAAAAAAAAAAAATAATAATTCAAGATTAAGAACATGGAGGTTGGTAAGGTTATGGCCCATAGTTTTAGGAGGAAGGATATGATGGAAAAAGATAATTCACTCAGTCACAGCGACAAAATAACACAAACTGTCATAGTCTGATGAAATAAGTAGTGGAACTATAGACTCAAGCCTCTTATAGAATCAGGTGCAGACCCTCCTAGCGTCTCTCCAGGTCACCCAGGTAGGAAGTCACCTGTGAAGAAGACAAGACGGAAAGTTAGCCGCTAAATTAGCGCAAGTAGCGCGCTCTTTTGACTTTCCGGGGGATTTGGTCCAGTGGTGCAACTACCTAGTGGTGCAAGCATGCGAGCGTCTGCCCCGTTTAGCAGACAGGTGACATGGAGATTGTGTTTTACATAAAGGTGATATATGCTGCAGCACCTTTACTGGGAAGCCCCTCAGTGCACACATTTGACTCCCCCCACACGGAGCAGCTGTCCAAGCCTTTGCTTTACGTTAGATGCAAAGTAAGTTATACCTTCAGGTGTCACAATGGAATAACCACAGATACAGCCTTTTCACACATTACTGAGGCAGATGAGCTTCATCTGAACATGTTCATTGACTCTACGTGGAGCTAAAATCAATGCTGAATGTTCACAGAATGAATCAGTGTCTGTTTCCCTCGTTCAAAAGTTAACTGCGATAAGGCGCTAATCACTGCGGACATGCAACGGGCAGGGAAACAAATGATCCAATGAGAGAGAAGTCTGGGAGCGCCTGCTGATAAGTGATTGGCTAAACAGGAAAACACCCAGTGACGTTCGGGTTGGGGTGGCCAAATAATCAACATCTTTCCAGTGAGAGTACAGTGTAGCTGTAACTTGCATGTGTGTCTATATAAAACAGTGCAGGGTGGTGGTCGTTGCCCACGCACGTGTAAGTAGATAAGCATGCAATATGTAACCATGGTAACAACAATTGCATGCATCCGTTCAGAGTGAAAAATGTGGCCTTAGCTGCACTCCACTGGTGCACGTGTGTGCATGCATGTCGGGTCACAGATCATTTTGCAGGGCATAGCTGCTGCATGGTTGCGTTAACAATGCCGGCCTTAGCAACGAGTGTATGCGAGGCGTGTAGTTGACTGCCTCGGCTTTTGTCTGTGAAACCTTGTATAATCCACACTGAGTTTGTATAAGAGCTCAACTTTATACTGGATCATCGTGTTGGCATCATTTACACTGTCATCTCTGAAAGTGAAAAAGTCCCATTTTCTCTGAGGATATGAAAACGTTTTGGCCTAAAACCAAAACCCTGATGTAAAACTGCATCCTGTATCCGGGATCCAACAGTCTTTACAGAGCGTGTCGTCTGTCCGCAGTGCTGATCCTGGAACACCTGCGTACCCGGCGATCACACTGACTTGACTGACTCACGGTCCGGTGGGATCTGACGCTGTTATGTCATGAGTGCGTCACTCTGGATTCCTCTGCTGCTGAAGCGTTTCTCTGTGCCGCTCCGGCCTTCTCTCCTGGTCTTAGTCATTTCTGACACAAACTTGGGCTGATTTCAGTTTTGACTAAGAGACGATGACGCAAAACTTTTCGATAACAAAAAGAAGAACTGCCCAAAAAGTTGCTTTTGATATGAATGGTATGATGGCTGTGCACGCTATCTGCATCCCTGGATCACAAATGATTCTGGTTCCATGACCTGTGCAAAACAAATAAACTTGGGGGACTCTGGAAATGTCAAAACACTCGACTTAAATCATCCTGAGGTGATATGTTTGAAATCACCTTTTCTGACGGCACGTTCAAGGCCGCCAGGACATCTGAGGACCCGCGGGCAAACAGCATCGCTTCTGACGCCGGAGACGTCCTCACACCGTCGTGTCAGCTTTGTCCACGTCTACTTGGCTCTGAATTTCCGGCAACACGGCTCATGAATGCGGTGTAGCGCAGCAGTAATCAGCGCTTTCATTCAGTGCACTTGTGAACCAAGGACAGATTTTAAGCCCTTTTGCTTGAAAAATAGGCAATTAAACAGTCGCTGTGATGGATTACCAATCCAAACAAAACACAGAGCCTCTGCTGTGTGGTTTTTCCTTGTGGAGTGGAATATGAAAGACACCATTTCCAGACTTTATGGTAACAAACATTAAATTTAACAAGTTGACTTGCTAGCATGTAAGCTAGCTACTTCGGCCTGTGTGCTGTGTCTGACAAAGCCTGCTACGTGCTAATCGCAGAGGGCTGATGGGATCTGTAGGTGAACCAGCGGTAATGCGCCGACTGTGCACTTACTTACACTAACGAATAAACAGGTGGCGTGTGTGTGTTTTCATTCCAATCCCAGCAGCTCGACGTCAAAGATGAGGGTGGCGTTGGGGGGAATGATGCCCGGGTGGCCTTTGTGTCCGTAAGCGTAATCGGGTGAGCAGGTCAGCTTGGCCCTTTGGCCAACACTCATCTGGAAGAGAGAGAGAGAGAGAGAGAGACAGAGAGTGGGACAGGGGTCAGGGGTCAGGGGTCACCTGGAGCAGCCGGTCTGCAACCTAAAACACACTGCATTGCATCATCAGGTGGCAGTGAAAACGCTTAATGCCTTATTATTATGCATTACTCGCCTTGCTGCACAATGTGTGATGTTAAAGTCGTTAAAGGCGTTTTAACAGAGACCTCGTGGAGAAATGAGTGTCATTGTAAAGACAGCGTACACAGAGCGTTCGGCAGCAGCCTCATCGCGCTGGTAATGGTCAGAACTCCGTCACGGATGATCTGATGACATCAGCAGCAGGAGAATGGGTTTTCCTGTTTGCAACCCAAACGATTTCTGCCTCTGAATTGTGACTTGTCGAAAGCTGCTGAGCCACATGACTTTTCTCAGAATGTGTCCGTCCCAAATACGGCCAAATAAACTCTAACACGTCCGGTCTATCCATCTCTGAGGGGACGCGCGAGTACAACCTGCAGAATTTGAATCGGTCCATTAAAAAAGGTCAGCATGTGTGTTTTCACTTCTCCGGCCTACCTGCACTACGCCCTCCTCCCAGCCTCGGATCACCTCCTGCTTGCCGATCTTGAACCTGAAAGGCTTGTCCCTGTCGCGGGACGAGTCGAACTTGCGTCCATCTGTCAGGGAGCCTGAGAACACGGAGACACAGAGTCAGAAGGGAAAGCGGAGCAGCTGAACACAGTTGAGTTCACTGCGGGTGACACATCCAGCCACCACCTCTGAACGTGCATGGCCACGCGTGGTTTCATCATTAAGAGAAACGCTGCTGTGGGAAGTGTTTAAACGTTGGGATAGTGACTGAAAATTAACCGCCTCTCCGTGCAGCAATGCAGCCCACCCAGTTAAACGCGTCTTCCCCGCTGTGTGTATATTGAGAAGGCAAGCAGAGAGATTCCAGGATCGCAGAAATAGCCGCTGCAGCTGTCTGCAGGGTGGGCTTCAGTGTGACAGTCAGGAAAACGCAAGCATCAATCTGCGGAATAGCAGCCCTCCAAGACTATTTGCACCAGCGCTATTACTGTTATTAGCACCAGTGAGGCTGTGTGTGCGTGCGTGTGAGAGTGTGATGTGTGTGTGTGTGTGTGGGAGAAGGTGCAACATTGCGCGTGTTGTTGGGCACATCAGGGGGCGGCTGGCAGGATGCAGCCTGTAATCCAGGCATCGGAGTGGGTGTCCTGTCCTGGACATCGAGGAAGCAGCCTCCTGGGAATCTGCGTAAGAACCGGAAGCTCCTGTCCATCGAGGTCTGCAACCCCCCACCCCACCCCACCCCCATTTCACCACCACACAGCCCAGAGAGACGTGTTCACACACCAACCATCTCCCACAGCTAGAGGCTCTCCAGAAACCGAACGATGGCTGCGTTCTCATCTCAAAACGGGGCACGGCGTGATGGAATATCCTGTTTCATGTCGCATTTCAAGGCCTCTTTGTAGCCCGACAGGAAGGAGACCACACAGGGAGGAAATCCTGCAGCCTGCGTGACATGAAAAAAAAACAACAACAAAAAAAGGCTCCCGCCGAAAGAGAAATCAAAAATACTTCACTGAGCGAGGCCTAAAACGGGTCTTACTTCAAGTTACATAATCCTGGAGCAAAGAGGCTAGTATTACAGGCCCGCATATGTGCCAGAGCCAAATTGAGAGCAGGTGCAGATGGAAACCGAATCGCCTCTGATATTCCACCAATCCTTCTTAATCGTTCGGCGTGCAGAGATGGTGCAAATCTGACAAAAACGCTCATCTCTTTTGCTTTTTCAGACGGAATCGACTCACGTTTCACCGGCTGGAATGAAAATAAGACTGATTCTGTGTGGACTGTGCAGCGCAGTTTACGCACCGGGAGCATGTGCACCAGCGCTGGCATGACAACGGTTTGATGAGTGAATTAATGTTAGTCGGGGTCTAGTTTTGGGCTGTTTCGAAGTTAACTCCTGAGAAATTGCATCGGGCTTTCCTCTCTATTTGTTGACTTTCTGTGCACCAGATGATCACCTGTTCGCTCCACGCTGATTGATAATGAAACTAGCCATTAGTTGCTGGATATCACAGTGACTATTAGAAGTATTACAGCAATAATACAGCGAGTGTGTCATTATTACAGTCACCCAGACGGTTTTAATCCGCTCAACGCCCCCCCAACTCCAACAAAGACAGAAATCAGACAGATTTAAACCCCGCTGTCTGACTGTCTGACTGACTGTCTGTCTGTCTGTGCCTCTGAGTGAACCCTGAATCTGAATCTGCAGGCTGAATCTGTCTGCGTTTTATTATTATTTTTATGAATTTACAAGATAACACAAGTTACCACAGTACAACGGAGACCCACAGTGCCCACAGCACGCGCGGTACTCTGAGAATACGGTCCTAAATGTGCGTGGAAAAACGTGGTGAAAGGGTTAAATTTTCATGCAGCCCAGCCGGTGACTGACAGTCATGCCTCTTTGCCCCACTGAGAAATCAGTGCCTGGGAGGCTGAAGGGGAAAACATGTCTGCTGTGCACAGATCTGCGGCGCCCACAGAGACTGCACTGACGCTCCCGTGGGGGGTGGGGGGGTCGCAGTTTTATGCAGTAATACTTGCAGGATCACCACGCGGGGCTGTTTCTCATTCGGGTGTAGCAGACAGTTGCCCACAGCCGTCACTCCACTCGCGCGGCCTGCGTGAGTGCAAAATGAGGGGCTGAATGTGCAGAACGAGCATGCAGAGGGACAAGTTTCCAACTCACCGACATAATGCACCACGCACGTCTGTCCTTTTTTAGGGAAAGTCCTTCCTGTGGAGAGAAACCAAACAGGCGCTTCATGTAACGGGCAGACTGCTGCGCAACCGAGGCGGCGTTTCTGCTGCTGGGTTACAAATGTGCAGAGAAGTGCAAACGTGCGCCTATTGCTGAACACAAACATGTTTCCAGTGCGTGCGATCGTTTTACCGTCGCCCGGGGTGATTGTCTCGATTTCGACTCCCATTGCAGCGGCGCGTCCTGGAGCTGTCCCTGCACCCAGTCTGTCTGTCTGTCTGATCCTCCAGCAGCTGTCTCTCTCTCTCTCTCTCTCTCTCTCCCTCTCTCTGCAGCGAGACCGGTGTCAGTTACTCACATTACACAGCAACACTTCCTCCCACGGCCTCCACAGTAAAACGCGCCGCAGAGCAGCTCCACAACAACATGAGCGGTCTCCATAAGAACGAATTCATATTCCGTCATTGACACGTGGCGACAGACATTAACAATATCAATTTGATCATTTCAAAAGACAGATACCGCCACCGTGCATCGCGCAACTACGCATTGTAACAGCAATTAGATTAGCGATTAGGTGTGAACAGATATTTAAAAAGAGAATTATGAATAATATACGCAATCAATCAGAGAAGCGTATATAATTCTGTGCTGAGGAGTTTCAAATGAGTTCCAGTAAGTGTTTACACCTGAGCGCCTCTGTCACAACACATGTCACCCTCTTCCAGAGCCATGCAAAGGGACACTGCATTCAAAACTCAACGCCTGGACGTGAAACGGGACACGTTATGGACCACGACAGTGTCATCGGGCTGCAGCCCTTCTAGGAGAATCAAGTGATAGATATGCTTTTATTTTGAAGGCTTGTTAAGCGTGGCGTCGCTTCTTGAGACTGTGACAAGCTTGACCATCTGGTAGGCAGTGTGTACGGCGAGATACTGTGCAAAGTGTGTGTGTGTGTGTGTGTGTGTGTGTGTGTGATGAGTGCTCTGGGTCTAATCCACTGAATAACAAACCCCAATCTCACCGATTCACCGCCACACATCCGAGTCCTGTTCGCACTGTGCAGACTGAGAAACGCAGGAATGAGCCTCGGATGATGACGGCGCGCCGGCTGCAGTTCACTGCGGGCCGGCCCGCAGAGCACCGCAGTGTGAACTAATGATAGGAGAGCGAGCGAGGCACGCGGGCGGAGAGAGATGGACTCATTTAGGTGAAGAGCTCTGAGTCAAAGCATCCTGCTGTCCCAGCAGACACTCCGCGCTCACATCTCCACAGCACATTTGCATCCATAGCAACACCCGCATCTCCCTTCCTGTGGAAACCAAAAGCAATAACAGAAAGTGGGTCTCACATCCCCAGGAACAAACATAAACTGCAGCTCAGTTGTTTCAACAGTGTCACGGTTGCAGATGCATCAGTGTCAGTGCGCGCCAGGCTCTCCTGATAATAGATAATTAGCTCCTTGTCGTGGGCTGTGCATGTGGGCACACACGGCCTCAGAGCTAAATGCTGGTTTAGAGTACAGGGGTTCAGCATGTTAGGTCCATAATTCGATTATTGTGTCTATCACCGGTGACAACATTCAACATAAATGAAGTAAGTGTGAGATTTCTAAGTGTTGAATGTTGTTTTTCACCGTACAGCGAGCCACCTTTGGTGTGTGATGGAGACGGAGGAGGAGGAGGAGCAGCAGCAGCAGCAGCAGCGACTAAAACACTGAGATCACACACAGAGACATTAGTCACATGTAAAGATGTGACTAATGTAACTCACTGTGTCATATGGAGTGTAATACATCTGTTGAACAGGCTGGAGCGATTTGTTTTGCATCAGAGTATTTAACCTGTGACGTTTCCCCATAAAGATCTTAATACGATATCATTTTGCAGGATTGAACAGGGTCACGCCACAGAAACAGTTCAGAGATGGAGAAACTACTCCATCCTTCACTTAAGTTAAAGTACTAATACAACACTGCAGAAGTTAAATTACAAGCCCTGTTAATTATGACTCATGCATTAATGTAAAAGCAGGACCTTACTGTTGGAGATCACTGAAGTGGAGCTCACTGTGGACTAAGGATTCTTTCATTCTGGGTTCATCTGCTGATTGTTTTCTACATGAATCCATTTATCGTTTACTTTGTAAAACTGGTGAAAAGAGTGAGCGACAACAAGCAGGATCCCAGAGTGACGCCATGTACGGTGTTCTTTTGGTCAAAACTGCAGTCAAAACATGGAAAAGGATTCAACGACCTCAACCATCATCAAAGCAGCTGGTCAGTTTTATTCTGTCAGTCACTAGCTCGGCCTGTGAGGACAGTGGAAATGTTACGACCCTGCATACATGCTTGTGTTTGATGTCTGTGCACGTGTCCATGAGAGTACAATGGACTGCAGGTGAATTTGGCGAGATGACAGAGTGGAGGGCGGACTGGCTGCAGGTTGTTCCAGGGCCGTGATTGGCTGCAGCCCCTGAGCTTGTCATTCTGTGCAAAAATGCAGATTTTCTCTTTTCCCTCGAATAAAAATACAAAACACAAGACGATAAGTTCTTTATACATCAACCATAAAATGGATTTATTTTACCAGAGGTCCAAACATGTTTTGTGTGTTGCCCCAGGATGCATAGAAGATGTCAGTGTGTCAGGAATTCCACGTCCACTACGACAAACCAGTGTTTACAATCTACGTGTTCTTCTGCTCAACCATTGGTTTGGTAATAAAGCCCCGTGTAACAGGGTTTCATGTTACACGATATCAAAATGCCACTGTCTACTGTAACTGGGACAATCCAACAATCTGGAAATAGGGAGGGGGGGAGGAGAGGAAAGAAAGGGTTGTTTAAAAAAATAACTCCATCTTCATCTGAACAAAGGGACAGGTGTAGCTCAGCAGGTGAATAAAGGAGCGTAAGGCTACTGGTATATGTTGATTTGGAGGGAAAAAACCCTAAGTGTTTTATTAAGTTGTTACACTTCTCCCTGCAAAACACAGTTTGTGGAGAGAAATGCAAACTGATGCGAAACCACACCATCAACACGCGCTTTAACCTTTAGTCAGGCTCGTATTCATCGTGTGGTTCTGGTTGGTGCGGCAGAGGCAGAAACAAACTAGCAGTCTGCCGCTGGGTGGTTCTGGTGTGGCCCCGGTGTGGCCCCAGCAGCTGAAGGGCCACGTTAAGGTTAATAGAAGAAGAAAAGTGGGGAGCAGGTTGATGGGAAAAAGAGCCGAGTGTGGTGGACCCCTTTTCGGGAAGCTGGGTTGACGCCATCAGCGTCACGCATCCCGATCAAAACCGCAAAACCACAACTCGACAGCATCTGGGGGCTTTCCAGCAGCTCTGAAATGAACTCTGTTCCATCCTGGAAGATATTTAGACCCACCCCCCACCATCAGCACAGAGGGGGGAGTAAGAGGGGGGGAGTAAGAGGGGGGGTCAGGGGAGCAGAAGGTTATGTTTCACTTTAGAAAAACAAAAATCAGAAATTAGAAGTCCATACATAAGTCTGTGTTTTCTCCTCCCTCAGAAGGGGCAGCAGGTTTCACAGGGCTGCAGTTATTCGCTCTTCCTGCCCCCCTCTCGCTCACTTTAGCCGCTGGACGATGACGGCGTTGAGGAGGTTGGCCTGCTGCAGCGTCTGGCTCTCGTCCGACAGCTCCATGTTGGGGAACGTGGTCATGAGGACGAACTCTCTGGCGGCCATGGCGGGCCGGGCCGTCACCACAAACTGCCGCAGGTCAGACACCCTGAGGGACACGACAGGAAGCGTTTGTGTGACGGGATGAGTGGATGGTCCAAACAACAACAGTAACAACATTCCCACAGACCTGCAGAGATGTAAGTGTGGCTGTGTACCCCGAGTACGTGCCAGGGTCATGTTGGAAAGAGCTTATTAATCACCTGTGGGTGTGGTTGAACCTTTGGACCAGCCGGCCGCCGTCGGCCAGTCGGATCTGAATGTTGGTAATAGGCTGTGAGGGGTTCAGGGTGATGGAGGCGCTGGCTTGGGCCTCGTTGGCAGCCTGGTCCTGCTGGGAGGTGGGCGGAGCTGAGATCAACTCTGGGGTGGCACTAGAGTGGAGAGGTGGAGGAGAAGGGCAGGATTTAGTGCGATGTGATGATTTGCATTAAACAGGCAGATGGGATGTTTTCACCACGCTTTTGGCCACAGGAGTGACCAGACCAAGAGCAAAGCTCGCACAGTGTCACCGCCTCAGCTTGATTTATGACGTCCTCCTCAGAGCTGGGTTCCTGCTCCAGTTCGCTTTAAACATACATTTCCAACATTAACTATTGCATTCAATTCCATGTTTTATATTAGTCGTCAATTTAATGACTGCCGCACACAATACACTGACTAAAATGTGAGATATGTTTGAAACACACTATTGCAATGCCTCATATTTTGGTCACCATGGTTTAAAACGTGCTCTATAAGTGTCTTGTTAAATAATTTATCTTTCTATTCATCTAAAATAAAAATGTCAATCTTCAGTTTGGGACATGTTTTTCACCTGGGAAGTTACATGATCAGGAAGTACGGCAGTAAATAAGGCTCCTGCAGTGAAAGTGAAACCAGAGGACAGTAACTCAACTGATTCTCACCACCACAACCTGCAGATGACAGAAAGCTCCATCTGTTTCCTGCGACTTAGGTGTGCTCCAGCAGAAACCCGTCATTTAACTTGAATGAGCCCTTACAGAGTCACAGCCCAGACTGAGGATGACTCATTAGAACGAGTGAGACTGGTTCACCTGCCTCTATCCTTCATTCAGACCCGGCACTGAACTTAGCTGCTGCTTTTGGTCTCCAGCGTGTTGCCGAGGAGAAGCGAAACAGACACCCAGTCGTCACTCTCACCTTCCTAACTTCTGTCCTTCCCCTCCAAATGCCTTGAAGGCAACCTTGGGTTTGGTGAAGTCCTCATCTCTGTGGTCCTCCATGTCGAGGTTGACCTGACCCCCTCGAGACCGCTGCCTCAACTCCAGAGGAATCTCCCTGGGGGGGGGGGGGGGGGGGGGTCAGTCACATGCTACCAGGGCTCCTGATGTGTAAATCACTGAAATCAGTGCTAAATGCCTGTATCCACATACACAGACTTTGAGCAGGTAAACACTGTAACCTCACCCCCTTCTGATTGCCTCAAGGAAGTTGGCATTGCCAGGATCGTTGTAGTTCCTGAGCTCACCATCGTCCAGACTGAACCCTGTCTTCCACAGCTTCAGCACCACGTGCACCTGACACACACACGCACACACACAAAGACAAACACATTATTCATTAATTCAATATGGATGTTATTCTCCTACAGTTGTTGCAGGTAAACGATGAATGCTCTTCACTGGTGAGTAGTGTCTCCTTGAAATAGCCACAGCCCCACACTTGGTTTTTATACAGTATACCACAGGCATAACTGCTTCCAGTCAAAAGAAAAGGAACTGTTAGCACACACCAGATTTCACAATGACTGCATGAAACAGAGCTAGTAAAAGGCTACAATACACCACTTAAATGAGGAACTTTCCACCCCATGTGGACAAATAAATAACAGTTTCATTTCTGGAATTACGGTGAATTAAAAAGCTGCTGTATTAAAGATGTTGTCATACAACACGAGTGCTGGAGAGCAACATTCTTATTGTCCACACAAAAGAAGCTCATTCAGCTGGTTTGGGCGGAGGTCAGTTATGTGAATAAATATTACTAATGTAAAACATGAGTGGCTCTCGGCTCCTTTCATTATGTCCAATTAGCTCTCAGAGGGAAACCTTGGAGACCCCTGAATCAGAAGGTCACCTGGGAAATTACTAATCAGCTGCATTATTTCAGCACAAGGGATGTCGGCTACAGAATAATTAAGCTGTGATGTAAACGGGAAGATTGGATTCATTGAGGGGTTTCACTCAGGACACACGTGTCAACTGTTAGTTAAATGTCCTGACTCACTCAAAGAATCAGCAGCAATCAGGCTGTATCATCATTTGGTCTTTTGGCTGAAGAGCCACTTATAGGGCCTGATTAGTGCCAATGATGCCAGAAACAAAAGCGAGAGAAGACAAGCTGTCAGGGTCTGTACTCACGTCCTGCTGGCTGTTGGAGGCATGTCTCTCTCCGGCCACATAGGCTGACTCCTCCTCAGGGGCAGCACCTAGCCTGTAGCCTCCACCATGGAAGGCCTGAGCGACACAGACCACAACAAAGACAAAATGAGAGCGTTAACTGAGAGTGACAACGCAGAAGGAGGCCCAGGAAAGAACACATGCTTTGTGAGCTTCACTTTACCTTGGCTTTGCTCGGCTCTCCTGGCCCTCTCCCAGTCCGGTCCAGAGGCACCGCTCCGTGTTCCCTGGCCCCCTTGAACAAATCCTCCACCACTTCATTGGAGCTCTTCTTCTTGGGAGGCCCAACGATCTGCTGCCCGCTGCGCTCTGATCCTCCCGCAAAAAACCTGGCATGGTGTGAATACAGATGAGAGCATGAGGCCTGAAGGGCATGTTCTCAATTTGAGGAGTCATTATTCTTTGGCTACAAAGTAAATAACCAGGTGCAAGAAGACGCATCAACCTAACCTAAGCTGTAGTAATTGAGACTGTATCACAGCATTAAATTAAAGAGCTCTGGCCACATAATACGTCTCAAAAACCCTGAAAAGAACAGGACTAGGTGACACTGAATCCCACTGAGACCAGGAGATGAACTAAGAAGCAAGTTCAACACAGGCAGACTTTCTCTGTGAGGGCAAAACCCCAGAAATGAGAAAGGTTCTGTGGCTCTGTGCGCGGTCCCATAAAGGGGGCGTCTGACAGGGCTTTTCCTGCACAAAATGAAGTGACAGCACGCTGCCTACTTCAGTCAGGATGAGCAGGGCGTCAGGACGTAGAGCATGAAGATTATAAAGAACGATCTGAGCGTCTTATTAACACTTTGCATCAAGGTGTAATCTGGCTTTGGCAACACTCTGCACAGAAACTCTTTCTTCTTTCTTACCAAACAAACCAAATGGCACATGAAGCTAATCAACGCTGACTCACACTCTGTAGCACTTTCAGCTGTACTATAAAGACTTCTGAATGACAGTGTACACGCTGCACGTTGTTGCACTCATGCAGCCCAAACAGAGAAAACAATGTGAACTTGTGGCTTCAAACTGCCTCAGCTACAAAACCCACCGCTGATGAACCTAAAAGCATTTGGTTTTTCACAGTTTATTGATTATTTCAATGTGCTCTGGGTTCAGTGCTTCAATATCACCGCTGCATTAGCACACACAAAGAAATAATGCCTCAGTACAAAACAAAGCCCTTATCAAAGCCACCATGCATCGCAGAAGCAAACTGGGGGAAATGTAGATTGTGTATTTTAGTCCCTTAACAACCAGTCTACTGCACTGCCCCTGCGGCAGAATCTGCCGATGCTGCAGAAAAAATGCGACCAGCTCGCAGTGAAAGAGGAGAGACCAAAAATAGTTTGGTGCATTCTGGATTCACCCACTAGGTGTGACGTCCTGCCAGCCAAACACTGTGAGGGTGTACAGCTCAGACATAATGACAGGCTTTAACGGCTGTCACAATGCTTTAGAAGAATAAGGGGAGCTGCTGTTACAACCCACAGTACAGTCAGCTGGATGGTATTAATGCCAACAACAGGCTGGGTGGCTCTTGAATACATTCCAAACACTGCTTAATGTCATCTGTTACAGTGGACAACATGTTCTCTACAGACAGACAAACACACAACACTGAGTTGAATCTTACCTTTGGCCTTCCTCCTCATCACTCTCCTCCTCTGCCTCATGCATCAGATCTCTGAAGGAAGTCACTCTGGGCTGAATGCTGACAAAGAGAAACTGGGTGTTATTAATTATATTGCTGACTTTAAGGTTGCTCACATTACAGCCCAGAACAGCAGCCTGGGCCTCTTTGCCCGGACCTTGACACTTCCAAGTGTGAAACCAAATACAAGCGATAGTAAAGCAGCATTACCTGGGCCCTGCAGACCGGGACACTGAGGAGCCACCCTCAGGTTGAGGCAGCGTCACTATGTCGTCATCAGCTCCATCCTCAAAGAAACTGGCGAGAGCAAGCTGGAGAGAGACCACCATTGATCATCTAATGGGTGTCATGTGATATGAATAACCTTTCATACAGTGATCTCTTCTTCAAGCTCGATAACTTTGACCTACATGCGTCTGGAGTTCACAGCCCAGAGACTCCAGCAGATTGAAATATTGACATCACAGCAGCCCAGCTTCACTTAATCCTTTACTATACTCATAACGGCGCTCGTGAGAGATTAATCACAACAGTCATTGAGTTTCATTTTCGCTATGTGCAGGAATGCAACAGTAAAGATGGGATATCAGTTCATCTTCATTTTCCTACCTATGGCTAATAACCATCGCAATAATATTAATATTAACGAGACAAGCGACACTGCAGCATCACAGGCTAACCACTAACGGCTAGATTAAGTGTACGCGAACCTTAGCTTTAGGCTAACGCTAGCTAGGACTGATCCATGGACTCTCAACAGAGTGTCAGTTAGCTTATTGTCAGTCAATGTAACGAAGAGACAGCAGGGGTGGACCTGTGTGTATCAGGCGCTGTGTTAGTTAACTGAGCGTACAGCAGCCTCGTTGTTGGTGGCAGAAAGCGCTCAGGCCATTGTCAAACGGTGACTTGCACAAATTACCGGCAACACAGGCTAACGTTAGCCGGCCAGCTACTCGTCTGACACATGTCCCGTCGCCGCCGTTTTCTTTTCGATTCCCCCGACGCACACCGCCGAAACTCAGCGGAAAAACGCAGAAAAGACGTACCTGCAGGTTCCAGCCGGCGGACTCCAGGAAAAACCGGGCCCTCTCCTCGTCCACATCAGTAACTGCGACGAACTCCCTCACCGAGTCTTCTTGGCTCGCCATTTTGATTCGCTCCTTCGACGACTCGTCCGCCTCCACCTGAGGAAACAAGCAACAGATGATGGTTCCTATCTGGAGCACAACGAAGGGAGACCCGAGTAAATACGTTTACATCAAATCTGCATACACTGGCAAACACGTGTTTTAGAGATGTGTTTATTTTAAAATAAAATGCTGGAATTTCATTTAATTTTTAAAGTCGACACCGTTTTTAATAAAGACGCTCTGCTGCGCTGCTGACCCCGTTTTAAACACGAGGTGGCAGTGAATCCTCAGGTTACACAGAACCACATTAAGTTATGAGCGTTCCCTGTTCAGAACCAATGTCTTGACCCAGGATCATTAAGGAAAACATGTATGAGTGCATATGACTGTATAAGATATACATTTCTCAATGTGTTGTGCATATAATCTACAAAAGAGATGGTGGGCGTGTGTTTACTAAAACCAAATTATGTAATAAAGTTATGAAGTTGTAATGTAATGAAGTTATTCATAGTAAAGGATGTTTCTAATCACCTTAATAAAAATATGTTCACTATATTTAATCTCTTTTAATCATCTTTCAATATCTACTGGCTATGCCCTTCTCTAATGCACCGTTATACACCTTTTTTAGGTTTAATCTCATCTTGTCTCATTGATCTGATGCAATCCCCTATCATCAAGATGTGACACCTCCGTGTGAGACCACAGTATTCCTAAAATAGCCACAATCTGCATCACACCTTTCAGCTCCTATCACTTGTTTGTCTTCTTAAACTAGACAATCAAGAAACAGATGCCAGTTGACAACCTCTTCCTGTGAAAACATGTAAATATGTTTCACTATGATAGGCAGATGGAGTGACTATTCTCGTGTGAGACACCTTTGTACCCCCACTAAGGTGTATAATGGCGAGCTGGTCAGAGGGCACAAAGTAATAAACTAGGAGCAGGACAGACTGAGAGCATCGTAATTGTTTTTCTTTTTTTTGGGAGGGGGCTAATGGGGTTTTCATGCGTTAGCTGTTGGCTGTTTCATCTTCAAGGCTAATTAATCGGTAGCTAAGAGACAAAACCATGTTGTCACCTCACCTCTCAAAGCACCACCCCCACCTCTTCACGCATACACACAAAGAACAAAGATAAAACCAGAAATTTACAGTGCAGTACACCAAGGAGGGAGAAGCAGCAGTGATTACATATTGTTTCCCCTTTGGATGTTTTTAGCTTCGGGGGCCGTGCGATGAGGCAACAGCACCCAAATATAGGGCAAGAGAGAGAAAAGGAGAAAAGATGACAATGGCAAGAGACAAAGATGTTAAACTGACACGTTAAGACCAAGAAGAGGGAGGACAAGTGAGAGAGAAAAATCGAGAGAGAAACAGGACAAATAAAGCACTTAAGGCGTTGTTGACTTACTGGGGACTAACTGTGTAGCTGATGCCTGTCACACACCAATACTGCTGTTGAGATAGGACACACTGTCAGTCTGAGGCCCTGCTGCACTCAAACATCACACAGAACCCTTTAAATTGTTTTCTTATGAAAATATAAAATTTAAATTCAATAGTCAGAACAAAAATGAAGGAAATGTTCTTCTTATGCTAAGCTAAGTTGATGGTATCCTGCCTCATGCAGCAAAGGCAGTTTAATCACATGCAGATATTACTCTTTTTAAATGCTACATTTGTAAGTGAAGTTGGTTTGTTTTCAGTTTTTCAGTACAGTCACATCATAATTACAGCGAGAGAATCTTTGAAGAGCCAAACTGTCAGTGTAAGTACTCAAATGAAAGAGCACATCCTGGGAGTGTATTCAGATTTTCTGACCTCTTGCTCTTCTTTGCTGTAAGAAGAGAAGCACACTCCTGCTCTCGGCTCCAATGTAACCTTGAGGAACCCTCAGAAGGTCAACGACCAGCAGAGCATTGTGAAAGTCAGGTGAAATGACAGCTCATAAAAGTGAAGTTGCTGGACGTTGATTAGGACAAGCTTCCATAAACCTGGAAACCCAAGAACATCCCACCACCTCCCTGCCCATCACCCCTCTAAATCACACACACACACACTCTCAAGTCGTGCAATTACCTTGCTCTTCTTTCCTCCCTCAGGCAACGACACCATGTCATAAAGACCACAGCATTGTTTATGACTCCTGACAGTCAGTTAGTGAAGGTTGGGTGTCACCCCACCCAGATCAGCGCCTGTCAGTCTCAGGAAAGCTTGTAACCTTTTGACCCAGGGGCACTTTGGAATAATAGTTTATGTATATCAAAGGAGAAGACAATATTGTGCTGAGATTCAGCTTTACCACGAGCCTGAATCATTCCATCTGTTCAGTGATACTGAAGTGTACGTTGCACGCTCAAAGTGGCTATACTTACTTAAATATTTAACTACATCACTATAATGTATCCTCCTCCTGCTGCAGCAGAGACAAGCAGAGTGATATATCTCCCTCGCCTCCAGGCGGGCTTCAACTAATAGTGACAATGCTGTCCGAAGGGTCAAGGCCTCGTGTTAACACGCTAAAGATCACCAGTGTCACAAACCATTGGTTCTTTGGAGACTAAGCCTAACACAAGACTGCACATGATGTATAGACTGCAGGTAGAAAATAGAAAAACATGTTAGTCAATAATTCCTAATGCCATTGGTTATCTGGGGTGCCTCAAAAGACTTGTTGACTTCACTTTGATTTTCCTTCCAATACAGCTTTGTGAGACTTTCTGCAAAGCAGATCATTGGATTCATTCTCTCAGTGTACCACAGGATTTGTAGCTAACAGGCTGTTATGATCCCTTTGTTGGGCTCTGTCACATGGAGCCACAGGATTTTTGGACCCTGTACTATGATACTCATTCTGCCTGTCTCAGTGTCATCACCAAGGGTGGTTTGGTCCATTGAAACCTCTCGTGCATTCACAGCGTTATATCAGTATTTCCCTTTGGAAGAACTTTTTAGAGCACCAAACAGACACCATCGTCCAGGTGAAGTCAGCTCCAACAATAGATGCCCTTAGGGTCACTGTCAGCGTGGGGCTTTGTTCCCACCCATCAACAGCCTAACCATAATTACCACCTGCCAAGACCTATTTCTTAGGGTCTGGCTGACATAATACCACTGGGACATACCTTACATCATTCTGTAATGCGTTAAACATGTGGAAAGTAATAGAATAGTAGTGACTTAAGGGTCCCATTCTGTGGTGGTTCACCATTCATGAGTTGCTGGACCAATGATATCTGCAGCACTCAGAGCAATGTCATCATATAGTCATGAAAAAGATAACATAACATAGAAACAAGATGGCAGGACTAGAATTTGACTGAAGACTGAATGACTTTTGACAAAAGTTCCGTTCACTCCGTGTTTCTTACCAAACGTGCATATCACTAAATCTTCAAAGTCTAACAAACGTACTGACACCTCCTCATAAAACATTTCGTTGTTCACATCCATGTTTGCTAGCTTGTAGCATCGCTCTGTTTTGCCTTTGTTGGCACATTGCTACACTTCCTGAATAGTTTGAAACCAGCAGTCAAGTCAAGTCCTCGTGCAACTGCATACATCTGACCAAATGTTGCTCCACAGTCCTACTACTGGTTAAAAACTCCACGGGGCACCTTTAAGTAAAACTACATAAGTATTAATAGCAAACATACTAAAAGTTAAGATAGTTATTAAGCTGTCTTTATTATATAACTGGATTATCACAGAACATGTGAGGATTAGTTTAATTTATCTGGTTGAGGGCTTATCTAGATGTTTTTTTCATTGTCACTATGAGCAAGACATTAGCCTTAAACATCTGTAGCAGAAGATATGTTTTTTTAAAATTATTTCTTCTTAAGGAAAACACAAGAAATTCAATAAGAATGGTCTAGTTTGCTTTTTTCCAGTTCATTCCTGTGTTGCATTAGTCAACTTTTGATTTTAACTTTGTCTGAGTTTGAATTCATAATCAAAATCAAATGTTTTTCTGGACAATAACTTCGCCGCTTTGGTTCCCATGCCAGTGTAATTTCCAGCTGTTTTCAGTGATAAAGCTCTAGTATGTATCTAGTATCTAGTCTGCTATCTGCCAGGCACCAAATAGCAGGCAGACACGGTTAGCTGGTGAGCAGAGCATCTAGCTGCCATAGAGCCACAGAGGTATTTCCCTCAGGAGTGGGTGGAGACCAAAAACAGAGGCAGACGTCACGTACATCAGGTAGACACAAAGACACCTTCAAATGAGTTCTTATGGGGCTCTGTATCTGTCAGATTAGAGTGTCCAAACAATGCAAATGCATATAATACAAGTACAGTATTTGTTTTGTATCATTAGTACTCATACTAATGACTTTCTGTCAAAACCTTACAGAGGACAAAAACCAATGCAGCTGTAGGCAAATGATTTCTACATCTTCAGTCATCACTGAGAGTTTTCCCTTGAGTTACAGACAATATCACATCTTTTTCTTTGTTTGGCTTCAGCCCATTAGGCCGCACAGTGTCAGGAAGAGAAACGCTCTGCTATCAACAGGAAAGAGGAAAGAGGAAGGGGCTTATCATCTCTGCAGCCATTAAACTGTTTAGCTTGCTCATTATTTTTGCCTGCATCTCAGAATGCACCTTCTCTGCACGTGCACATGCTTGAAAACTGTCTGTCTGCCTGTCTGCCTGCCTGTCCGTCTGTCTCTCCACAAACCAAAACCAGAGCCAACTCCGTTTTGATCTCCATGGCAGCAGACAATCATCTGATACAGTTGGACGAACTGGGTCTGTGGGAGAGGAGCCACTGACCTACATATGACGAGAGCATTTCCACTGTAAATCACACTGGATTCAGTTGTCTGCATATTGTGGCAGATCATAGAGCATATAGATAATCATATAGCAGCAGTGAGGTTGCTCTGATATTGGCTGCAGGTGCTACAAGGCTGTGAATGGGGCAATTGAAAAGGATCCAATCCATTCTCTTATTACCCCAGCGGGCAGCCATAAATCTGGACATGGCCCTCTCCTCTCTCTACTGCCAGGATGAGATTTACTACCACCAGCATGCTGCCTCTCCTCTCCTCTCTATTTCATTTCCCCATCCTTTATTTCCACACCTTTGTCTCTCCCTTTTCCTTTCTGCACCCTTTTCCTCACCACATTTCCTCTTTTTCATCTGTGGATTCGCTGCTCGCACGTGTGGCCGAGGGTCAAGCAGCCAACATCCCCTCATAGTGACTGAGGGCCGCACACTGACACAGCAGTGAACATGTTTTAATTAAACCCTCAGTGATTTACAGCTGACAGACTGGCTGCAAATGAAGGAGGTGAATGATGGAAAGTTAAAAATCAATGTTGTTTATCAAATAGAAAATGCTCTGAATTTGCTTTTTTTTTGCGCATAGTAAAGTCTAAATTTAGGTAATATGGGTCAGTCTTGTGTGTAGATTATTTACAGTGGACAGGGCATAAGTTGGTTGACTTAACTTGAATTAAGAACTTTTAGATCTAAACATGCAAATGAGTAAACTGATTTCTAACATTTCCTGTTAAAAGCAGTTAAAGAAACACATAATTCATACTCTGCATCTGAAAAAATTTATTTTAATTTTTTTATTATTCTAAAAAACAGTTTTTAAAATAGTTTTAATTAATGAGCAACACAAGGCACAAATGCATGGAATACACTTAAAACCAGAGGACAAAAGACAGGAGATAAACTTTATCTCAGGCTAAGTGAGTCACAGTATAGTTGTGGGATGCTAATCTAATTTTTATATTGTGTTCCACATTTCACTCTTGAAATCAGCCTCATTTAATGAACACAGCATCCTCACCTGCAGTTGGGGGATCGACGCACCCGAGCAGAGAGAAGACTGACATCAGTCCCGCTTCCAACCTGCTGACCAGCTACCCCAGGTGTGTGTTTCTCAGGACAGGGGGACGCACCAGCTGCTGCTAAATCATGTCAAACAGCAGCCGACCGCTTGCTCCTCCTGTGATCCAGAAGAGGGGGAGGTGCAGCCGACGAGTCTGCTGGAAGGCAGACTGCTGTACATGTAGCACAACCATTTCTCTGAGGAAAATAACATAAAGTGATGTAGTGTTGGGCCTTAACATCTAGTACAGTATATAATGTACTGTTATACCTCTATATTTAATGTTAATCATGACGTTTTAGATATAGGCCAGACTATAATAATTGAACCATTCTGATTTTGAAAAGAATATCTGAATGTAGTGTGGTGTTTTATGCATGAGCCTTGATCCAGGCAGCAGTCAGCAACAGCCAACAACAGACAAACTGTGTAAACATCCTATTTAGGTGCCATTTAAGTGTCTTCATCTAAATAGCACCTTGTAACGCTGAGTGCATCCACACTTGAACTAAAAGAGAGTCAATGAGCCTGTGTTATAAAGCCCCCAGGGGCCGTGTGCTGTTGTTAATGGCTGCTAAACCTAAATCAAAGTCCAATAAAACCGGCCTATAAACGGACATTAAACAGCCCCCGCCTCTTTGTGGGTGTTTAACTACCACACCAGAGCATCCAGACAACCTCTGAGGCCCTTTCAAATCTTTTAAATGCCCAACACACACACACATACACACGCATACACAGACAAACACTACCAGTACATGCTCTGTTTGGGGTAATACCACATGACATTCCACTAAATGCCTCCCAGACAATCCCCCCTCTGCAGCTTTCCAGCATTTTCATTGGCGGTGATGGAGAGAGACCAGGGTCACCGTGGTAACCACATGGTCGGCTGGATACAGGAACTCATCTGGCAGTGTATAGCTGTCTGTGCCATGCCTGCGAGGAAACTGCCCCAGATCTCAGTTGACATTTGGCAGCCTTTAGTGTCTGTGTGTCTGAGTTAGTGTACAGTGGGTATGTTTGTGGTGGGGGATGGGCTGGGGACTGCGGCCTACAGTGAATCTGAATATATTACTTTTTTTGACGACTTGAGTCTAATAAGAACATTTGCATGCATCGTAACCAGCCCCTGGGAAATGCCTTTCATGTTCCGACACCATTTTCATGTGTTTTTTGTATATTTTGTATATATATCTGAAGCCATATATACTGAGTTGTGGCTGGGATGAAGAGTCTGGCTGAAATATTGATTTGCCTCGTCCAAACTAGGCCTTTTAACACACAATACGCAAGCTTTCAAGCGCCTCCTTTTCATCAAAATTAAAGATTCTCTTTTCTTTCTGCGTCTTTTCATCTTCCCGGATTTTTTGGGGGTCTTTGAATTTCTGATTCAGTCATCCCGCTCTAAAGAGGCTTAGTTTCTCTCCTTCCACGCGTGTGCTTATGTAAGCCACTGACATTGCATTGTTGCGGAGAGGGAAGACAGAGAGCGAGGGAGAAAGATGGAGAGAAAGAGAGGCGGAGAGACAAAGCAGTGAGTTGGAAGGACTGAGAGAGATAAACAGGATTATACAGATGCAGGACTGTTGCTAAAGCCTCACAAATCAATGTCCTCACTGATACATCAGTCAGCTCGATAACTAAATCAATTAATACCTCAGCGGCTGCAGGATAATCATCCGCAGCAGATCAGGAACTGTTTTTTACTCCGGCTGAACGCTTTGGTCATCTTTCGGTGACAGCTCATGAAGTCAGTTAGCAACACAGTCTTCATGCTCAAACCTGATTTCACACATGATGATCTGTTTGCTTGTACTCTGTGAAGATAGCCGTATAAAGTCTTCTGTGGCACAGGGTAGGCTTTGTGAAGACAATGACCCTAAATACATCACAATGATGTCATCGAGGAAAGCTTGCGCAACGCAGTGAGGGTGTGGAGCTAAAAGGCATTTAATGATGACTTCAACAGCAAAATACGCTTGATTAGAACACCTATAGTTTTGAAACTTTGTCGGTCTCTTCTTGAAGTATTTTGTAAACACACCCAGCAGTGATGTCACAGAGTCCTGGAGTACACCTGCACATCAGTGCAGCAGGGAGAGAAGTTAAACAGCTGGACGTCAGGAAAAAAAAACACAAGTTCAAGTTGCTGTGTGTGTGTCGCAGCTGCCATGTGATGCAGAGTCTCCAGGTCAGACGCCCCGAAAGCGTCGGTGATGATTTTACTGGGATGTTAACTGTGGGCACATTATCTAATTCACAGAGACGTCACCGGTTCCCTAAGAGCATTGACCTCTATTGCCTGATGACATCATCAGTTTGAGTCTCCAACAGTCAGAGCTTCACGACGCTGACTCCGGGAGGTCGATAAGGTCACTGTTTCAATGTCTTAAAGCATGTAAAAGAGAAGATTGATCACTCCTAACTGCCTGTCACTTGGTTTGTGACCAAACTGTTTTATCATGGGACTCAGGTTTAAATGATACCTACACTATTAACTATATAACAATTTAGCTCAGGCAGAGGCCAACGAATATTCTTGCATGGAGCACGTTGTCACGTCCTCTCCACTCCCCCTACAACCCCCCACCTGAGTCCATCAGTGCCTCTCGGTCCTATTTAAATCAGTTTAGACAGAGGAAGTGGGCTGAGGAAAGCAGGCCAAAGTTGTGTTGCAGACACTCGGTGTCGGTTGCAGAGTCAGCCAGCGCAGAGAAAGCGATACCCGGCCTGTGTGTGGAGATAACGAGGAGACAGAGGCACAGCCCCAATCACACATGAAAGGGATTTTTGGAGGCTGAGTCGTGGTTCTTTTCCCCTGGAGTCCCTCCACCCTCTGTCACACACACACACACACAACAGGCATCATGTACAGCAGCTCACACTTCATCCCTGTCTTTCACACAGACACACACACACACACACACACACACACACACATAGCTCCTGGCTCCCTCCTTCTTTCTGATACTTACAAAGACAAAACAAGTCCTTGGATCTTGTGACACCGCTGCTGCCGCGCTATCTCTGTGTGTTTTTCTTGCAGTCTGTGTCTTTTTGCTGCTGCTCTCTCAAACTGTCTATCACCCCCACCCCCTCCCGTTATCCTGTCTCACACACAAACACACACACAGTCTTTTTCAGCCTTTTATCTTTTTTTAAATTGATCAGGCTATTGCATGTCAGCTCCCATTTTGTCTTTGCATCATTCACAATGTGAGAAAATATCTTCTTTTCTCCATGCAGCCATGCAACCGCTTCTTCTCCACTTCTCTCAAACACCCCTCTTCTTGTTTTATCACCCGGCAGTCGACTTGATGCTCCACCTTCCCTTTTCCCCACCGCTGCTTCCCCTGGTGCGGTTTCCTCCCAGGCTTCCAGAGATTGGTTTTATCAGACAGGAAGTAGAGGACGTTGGCTTCCTGTCCCATATACCCACGGCAACATAATGGTGCCAGTGTAAAAAGGAAAGTCAGACTGTTTATTAAATATTCACCGGATACAGCCAAGAGCTCACAAGAGCACATCAATTTTTAATTGAGTGCCTCAAGACGCGTCCTTTCCCATTTTTCTAAATCTTATTTGCGTGTGTGTGTTTCTATGCGTGCATGTATTAACAGTTATAATCACAGTGTACATTTCATACTGAGAATAGTTTGATGCATACAAAAATATGCATTTAGATCATATCAGTCTTGCAGCAACATCATATTAATGGCTATTTAACATTACTGCACAAAGCATGCAGTACTGACAAAACAGTTAGCCAAACTGATGTGTTTACAAAGCTAACATTAGCACGCTAGTGTGTGACCTGTTTAGACTGAAGAAAATACGGTTGACACATGTGTAACTGCAACAAACTGACCAAAGTCTGCACCAGCTAGGACAGGTTTAAATGGTGCAACCCATTCATATTGTGAAACACACGCAGTCAGGAGCTTAGAGTGGACTCATATAGCTGTGGTCAGTGAGTTAGGATCACATTATCACTCAGCTCATGTAAAAGCATGTTTAGACCTGTTGTCCACTCGCTGAACCCCTAAGGATCCGTACACCAAAGTGTCACAAACAGCGTGAGCTATGCGGCACAAAGGTCACACTGATTTTGCATCAAACTTTAACGAAACTGTTTACCATCACCGCAAACATAAAGAGGAAGACAGCAACCGTTAGCAAGACTGAATGACGCCTGTGGAGGTGATTTAGCCTGAATCACTTTGGAAAATAAGAAGTAAAAGAGCAAGCACAGGGGAAAATGGGAAGTTAATTGTGTTTTTTTTTCAGAGTGTTGCACAAGTGTTGCATCTGATGTGTGTTTTCTGTCTCAGAGCGCAGACAGCAAATGATTTATGGCTGATAAGACAGATATACGATGTGGGTACTGTGGGTGCACGTGGGAGTGTGCAGATTTAACATGCACACGGGCCTCTTGTGTTACTGTCAGGTGAATGTGAGAGCATGCTTGTGTGTTTGGGTGCGTAGTTCAGTTGACTCCCTTCTACTGAGCGTACGTCACAGATAAAGCCACAGGTGATTCAGCCAGTAAGTCGTGCATGTGACTGTAGGTCTGCGTGTGTGGGTGTGTGCTGGAGCATGATGTGTCAGGTTTTGATGGCACCTTTTAGAGGGAGAGAGGTGGAAGTGGAGGAGATTTGAAGTAGCTGACAGCCCAGTTAGGATGAAAAGATGAGAAGTGAAAGATGGGCCCTCTGCAAGCTCATCCTACCCACAGAGCCATTTAGTCTCATATCTGTGGGTTTTTTTTGAGCCACTTGACTTACTCTTAATAATAAATGCATTCAAGGCCTTTACAGTGAGAGGTGCAAAATTAGTTCTTTTTCAGTGGAATATCTAAGCAATCAGCAGTCCGTGCAGCTTCGCCTGTTTCTGAAATATGCCTTAAACATTAAACACTGCCTTGAAAAGGACAAAATAAGTCATGATGGAGTTATGAATGGAATAATATGTTATATAAGTATTTAAGATGATTAATATCATAAGAGTAAATAATGTAAAAAGGCATATGATAGAATGAATTAGTGAGGATTTCATAGTGTCAGCATTTGGTTTGATGGCTCATATGGAGTTTGAGTGACAATGTCAAAGCTTCCTTCCTGCTGATGTGTCACCTCCAGCCCCAGGATGGCTCCTCTGACGCTGAACCCGACCTCTGACCTCCTGAAATGCAACTTTCCCAGATAAACAGGGAGTGTCTGACTAGCTGCAGAGGCTACATTTAATTAGAAGTGGAAAATAGGACGTGTCTGTCTTGGAGCATCGATGCTCAGCTCAGACACAAACAGCTCCTGGATCAGATCTCTCACCTGGCTTCAGTGACATACGATAGAGGGAGCAGAGAGAACAAGGCCCTGCAGTGCGGAGGGGATGATGACATGACAGCCTATAATAACATGCATTAAGTCCTGAGTGGGAACAGAAACCAATACACTGTGATATTAGCTCTCCTTTGCCTGGAGGAGACCATAAAAGAAGCGCGACCGTGCTTCAGACACACAAATAGAGAGAACTGGCGCACACACACACATTATCTAGCAGTCACACAAACTCCCACACACACTGCACCTACAGACATCCACACTGTCGCTGGTGAAATTCCACACCATCCCTCTGTTGTGCCTCGGGTTACACTGTGGCATCTGAACAGCAGCTCGTCCTCTGATAGAAGTGACTTGGAAAAACAAGTGAATAATGAAAATGTTCTGCTCTTTTAAATGAGGCAGGCAGAGGAGAGAAAAGTGTTTTAGCAGAGGTAGAGAGGAGGAGGAATGACTTGTGCGGTCGATTCAGTGAAGCGTGCTCCTAAACTCAGTTCCGTATCTGTATCCTGGGAGGTCCTAACTTCCCACTGACTTTTCCTATAAATTTCATTTGAACATTTTTCAGCTCAGACTCAGAATCAGAGGCCTGGGTCTCTGCTACTGATTCAGCTGTGACACAAATCATCTTCCACACCCCATGTATCACTGATTTTCGGTTTGTTAAGTTGTTGAACTGACATTGCAACTGCTTTCATCTTTTACTCTTCAATTTTAACTTCTTCATCCCATTTTTAACTGCTGTTAGTACGTGAAAACCCTGCAGCTTAACTTCGTTTAACACTGACTTTCAGTGGTTACATGTCAATCAACATGTCAATTGCTTTCGTCTCTCACTCCCTGACAGTTCAGTTGCCTTATCCTACTCATCGGCTGACATTTTAACTACTTTTAACTCTGACTTTAAGTGTTTTTATGTCAAGCAACACTTCAACTGCTTTTACTTCTTACATTTTAACCGACACTTCAACTGCTTTTACTTCTTGCATTTCAACTGACACTTCAACTGCTTTCAGAGGCTGCATGTCCACTGATACTTCAACTGCTTTTATCTGTTACTCTTTGACAGTTCAATTGCTTTCATCTTTTACATTTCAACTGACATTACAAATGTTACACTTTGAAATGACAGTTTAACTGCTTTCAGTGCTTACGCTTCAAATACCCACTGCTTGTCCTACTGCTTCAATTGTTGATACACTTTGGTTGAGAACTGTGAGGTGCTTCAATTGTCACGACCAGGAAACAAGACAGATGATTGGACAGCAGCATGACCTGCATGCAGACAAATACCCTTATGTCATTCATTTGTATCCAACATTGCGATTCCACTCAAGCTCTAGCACAGACTTAAAAACGCATGAGGGCTGTTGACTCCCTTCATGTTATTTCATGTTCATGTTTATGTTTTAAAAAAAGGAAGCAGTTCTTCTTCATGTTTTAAATACCATCTGAGCCAAACACAGTATTACAGCCAAAGCTCCTACCTGCAAAAGCTATTTTTATGCTTTTTCGAGATTAGGCCATATTGATAAGGGTCCATAGTATTCATGGACATACTGACGTCAGATGCCTCATACAGACAGTGACACATCACACCACGCACACCTTTGTTCAAGATCTTTCCTGTTTTTTCTGGAAACGAAAAGTACTCGTACAGGTAAAGTATGTGGGAAAAGTACCACTGATGAGTCAGTATGTCAGAATGCTTCAGTGTGGAAATGCCACTGTGAGTCAGTTGACAGTGTTACAGCATTTCGTAAAGCTAAGCTGAGCACACGTGGTGCACTGAAGGAGTTAAAGTGTGAATAACAGATGTGATGAATGCTTGGTGCAAGGCTGTAGTTCTATCATGAGGGCTGCTGCCTGGTACATTTCCACTTTGTTTACACCTGGCTCTCAAACTCAGATGTTATCGAAATGTTTACCACATCTGGGGAGCTTTATGAGTCTAATCTAAGTCCAGAGAGTGTTGGCATCTCACAAATCAGTTAAGTAGTTAAAGCTGGTCTAATAAATATTTCTCTATAAAAAGTCAACAAGTGATATCTGCTGCTCATCTGTTAGTTGAGACCAGAGATTTAAAGGAGGAACAAAATGAGAAATACATACATCAGCAGATCTGGGCCAAAGTTAACACTAGCGGTGAAGTCTTGTGTCTGTAATGAACACACATTTCTGAGAATGAGACACTTCTCTTATTTTGAGATGTTCAGTCTGCCCTACCCCAGTGTTGAACTTATACCTTCAAACAAAAAGAACACGTGGCAATCTTGTTGAACTTCCTTCCAAGTAAGAGTTAAAATCCGGTCGCACTATGAGCGGAGCACCTAGCAGGGCTGCATGTAAAGGCAGATTTCAAACCGCTGTCAAAAACTCAGTCAGCAAGACAAAATTTAGAGAATTGATGTACTTCATTGTGATTGTGAGGTTTAAAGATGATGACGTCTCGATGGTTTGTGGACAGTGTGAAAATGCTGTTGAGCCAACCTAACCAAAAATGTGGGAGGAGGTTTTACGCTGAATTAATCTGACAGTGACAAACCCACAGGGAATTATCAACCCAGTAAGCAGTTTCAGCTCTGTGAAGCCTTTTAGTGTCTTTAAGCTCACTGTTTTAGCTTTACAGTAACTTCGATATTTTGGTTTACTTCCTCCTTTAGTGTTGTTTTCAGTGAAAAATATGCTGATAAAGCGACTGTATTTAACCTGCAAAAACAAAGCAAACAAAGTCAGCAGCTAGCTGGTGAACATACTGGAAGACATTGAGAACATCAATACCACTTTCACCATCGCAAATATCTTTGGGTAAAGTATGAAATTTGAGCTAGGAGTTGATTAGCCAGACCAAACCAGAGCCAGACCATAAACAAATAATTCACTTCAAAAATAGTTTTACAGCCACAGAATTAGTGACCCTACATGTGTTGAGTGGCAGATTTTTTACATTGCACAAAGTGGGCCCCCTTTTTCCAGCTTTTATGCTAAGCTAAGCTAATCAACCACTGTAGCTTTAAACCAAACAGACACATACAAGATTGTTATCAATCCCCTCAAAGACAACGTTCATTGCTACATCTCTGTCTCTTGATCCTACTAGCAAATCAAAAGCTTGCTAAACGTCTATGGGGCAGGTTTCTAGCAGAAGTTAGTCTTCTTACATTATGAATGATAAGAAGACTTCAGCAAATAAATCAAATAGACCCAAATACCAATGCAGGTTTTTTACTCTGACTGCAAAGCACAGCACAGATTCCCAATCAATGAATGAGGCATGCAGGCTGGGAAAACCTCTGTGGTGCTCTGTGACTGTGTGTGGAGCTCACTGGGAATAAGAGGCCATGGATTAGATGGCTGCAGGTCGGGGTACATGTAAGAGGATTGGTCGTGTGTCCAATAGTCTGTGGGGAAAACAGACAGATGAACAATCAACCAGCTGTAAGCCTGGAGTCAACAACAGTTTATTATAATCTGCCTTCATCTCTTCCTCCTCCCGAACCACAAAACTCTAAAATTTCCTGTAAATTTCTACCAAAAAGATCTTTCCAACGTAATTATCACTTAATTCCACAAGTCATACATTGTGTATTTCCTCTACTTGCTCCACCTTTGTTTGCTCTCTAACCTCTGTAGTCGTTATTCATCTCTTGCCTCCATTATAACCACCTTTCTCTCTCCCCCCTCTTCCCATCCTCTTTTTAACCCCTGTATCCTCTCATCCCCTCTCTTATGAACCCGGCAGACAATATCAGACAGTTTACTATAATCATTACTCTAATCACCCTTTCCTCTCGAAGTACCCCCATTCCTCTTCGGGATAATGAGGAAAATTGTAGGTCATCAGGCAGAAGCCTCTGTGAGCTGAACCGATCACGTCCAGAGGCCTCCCAGTTAAATCCATAGCAAAAGCCTCCACTACTAATGTTGCAAAATGGAGAAAACCATTTGCATGGTTTAACAGCAATAATAATGACAAAACTGATACTGAGAGTTACGTTCTCGTTCAAATGTCTAGATGATGAATGAATGGAGCTTTGTTTGACATATAACAATTTTAATAGATGTAATCATATCAGTGATACCACTGACTATGAAATATATTATATCAGCAGGAACATATCTAGGTTATGCTTTTTAAAAAAGTGCATTTACGTTCAAGAGAATTTCAGGTAGTTATTAGCAAAGCAGCTAATTCTGCCAACATTAATACGAGAAAATACAAATTAACAGAGAAATGCACGTTCACATTGAGCACCTGTTTAACAATATATACCAAAAAATATGCAGTGTCCTTATGTAAACTAGTACTAATCAGTTTAAACTATTAAACTATTATCCTGACATTTACCCGCTCAGTCTTTAACTATTAGCAGCACAGAGCTAATCGTTTATTAGCTAGCTAGCAAGAGCATGCTACTTTATAGCTCACAAAACAATAAAGGTTTTTGGTCTAGATGTCAGTTTGGATCAGGCAAACACCTTAT
This sequence comes from Datnioides undecimradiatus, assembly GCA_008933995.1. NCBI lineage: Eukaryota > Metazoa > Chordata > Actinopteri > Lobotiformes > Datnioididae > Datnioides > Datnioides undecimradiatus. The sequence goes on along the minus strand of WARS01000169.1, from coordinate 1,317,482 downwards.
AACTCACTAGATATCAACGAATGGTCAATGAATTATTTGACATTTGTTTGCAACATGCTGTATCTCATTTGATTTAATTTGTTGCATCCTATTTGTTTATTCTGTACACAGACCAATTTGCTGCTGCTGCTTCTTGGTGTGGTACTCTCACCAAGACACATTTACAACATATAACTCTTTCAGCGCATTAGACTTTGCATTAGTCAAACAATACACACGATACTTAGTGTTACAGGAGCTGCAAGGCATATTCTGAACTTTGCAAAGAACTGGGCTGCCTCCAGTCTTAATGTTAATCTATACTAATCCCCCTATACGCACACATATGAGAGCAATATGACATCAATCATCACGTCTATCTCAGCAAGCACCAAATTAGGGCAATTCCCAAAATACCAAATTATTCTTTTCATATAAAAATATTTTTCTTCATAATATGGAGAAAATGATTGCTGTTATAGTTCACTCCCTTAAAATCATTAGATTATAATTTGCATCAAAGCATTTGAAGTGACAGCTGAAACTGGGTCTCATTTCTTCCACAAAGCAACAAAGTGCAACGCTCGTCTGCACGTCCCACAGTGAAAACTGTTTCCAGTTCAGAGCAGACGTGTAGACGAATGTGTTTCAGCCGCAGCCGCACAGCCGCCCCTGTGGGCTCACACTGCATGTTTGAAGGCTGCACATCCTTCAAATCAGCTGCATCTGGGCCCACACTTTGAACTGCATGTTTACCTTCCCTCTTTTAGTCACGATGCACGTTGGCCACACACACACAAATACAACCACACAGCTGCACAGACATGTACATCACAGCCCCCCTCACATGTTATGCATGAGCGGGCTGATTTCTCACACGTGTTTTCTCACATTGTCAAAGCTTCATTTTCATTTTCACGGCCGCCTCTTTATGGAAAAATCCTGATGTGATTTCACTCCACAGATCACCAGAGACTCTCAATTTTAACATAGCACAAGAGTGTGTTTCAACACTCATGTAGAAGATTGGACTTCTTATAAAATCTCTCCACATGGGACCTGTGTCTTTCTCCTCTTCTTTCCCTTTTTCTCTCTAATCCTCTCCTCTTTGACCCTCTTTGCCCCCTCCCCCAAACTCTTTCCCATGTTGTCGTCCTCCCTTTCACCCTCGGCTCTCTACCTCCATTTCCTCACTTCCTGATCTCCATCGGGGCTTCATCTCCTGTCAGCACTGCCAGTGTGGTGCTATCATACATGATTCATACTCTTGCATTCTTGCTAACATGCTAAACTAAGATGGCAAATGTGGTGAAACAGGTTTACATTGGCATTAGCATTATCATTATGAATGTCAGCTGCTGATTTTAAGATAAGCTCAACTTTATTGATCCGACCCCAGGGAAAAGAGCAAAAACACGCTAAATAAAAATAAATAAATGAAAAATGAACAGAAAACTATTTGCACCTTTCACTCACACAGATGTGACCTTAATGGATAATCGTGCATGTTAAAAATGTGAATTTGATATTTGCACAGAGATTAGATTTTAGCATTTAGCTTCCACAGCACTGCAGTGTGTAGGTACATCCACTGAGCTGCTGGTGTGGCTGGAGACTCTTAGTCTTGTTAAATTAGTAATCTGGAGGTCTATTCTACTTCTGCTGCTACCACCACTGCACCTATTTACTGCAAAGGCTTCCCATAAAGAGCTCAGGATATAATACAGGATGTAAAAACATTTCACCGTCTTCATCCCTTTCTCTTCCTCCGAATGATCTTCAGCGAGGCACGTTCTCACCCCACCTTCCCTTCATTTTCCACCACTTTCATGCATCAGCTAAATAGCTGAAACATGAGCTGTAACGTCCGCTCCCTTCCAGGGCCATTTTTTGAACCAGCCTCATTTGAGGTTTCTACTTCTCACATGAGAATCCTTGCATGAAAAACCACGAGAATATTGCCTTCTTCTGTTCCTTTTGATCCTCCAACCACAGGCAGGGCGATGTGGTAAAACCATGCTAATGGGGTTCATAGTTGTCCCTCCACCAGTGAACTCTGCATAAAAACCATGTGCATTTACATGGTTGATGAGCCAAATCTGAACAAATAGTTTCTGTTTGAATGCCATGGGAGATGTCTTGCCTTTTTCACTTTTGGTTAATCTAGGCTGCAAATTTTAAAATGTCCAAAGTGATAAGTTGTTATTCATTCAAAGACTGTGTCTCAGTGTCAGTCGGGCTGCGTGTACAGTCAGGTCAAACCATGTAAACACAGTGTGCACGCTCGACCCGAGCCCAGTTCATCAGCTGCAGCCACGGTCTGATCTCAGAAACACCGTGTCTCTCTATAATTCATCCACAGCCTTTTTGCACACACACACACATACGAGCGTGCACGTGCACACCCATGCACACTTGCAAGCACACGTCTGCAATTGTCAATACACACACACACACAGGACCAGGCTCTGCACAAAACTGCGTAGTTTCTGTTTACATATTTCATGAGTTAGGTATGCTGGTCTAGAGTAACTAGAGTAGTGCAGCTGAATTATGGGCCCCTGGGTGCCATGTTTTACTGGACACATGCATGAGTGAGCTTACGGATGATGCAACCGTGACACACTTCTGCAGACACGCCCACAAACACCAGCGCTTCACCTATGCTACTGGTTCTTAATATATGTCCTTCTCGCAGACACAGAAATGCAAAGATAGGTACAACTGCCTACTGTACTGTGTGTCCGCACACACACACACACACACACACAAAGCCGTATTCTGCGGTCCCTGACAGTAAAATGTTGAAAAGGCTCATGGGATCTCACCTCGTCAAATGTAAAAGCTTCCATGGTCTGGCACTCAACTGAGCTATTATCCTTACATGCAAGACCTCCCTGTCTCACTCCATTAGACACACACACACACACACACACACACACACACACACACACACACACAGACCAGCATTAGAGCAGAAAGGGAAAGAGGGGGACTTTTATTGGTGTGACACCTTTTATGCATGAGACAATGAGGGTAAAACCCTCATCGTTATGTCCCACCCCTGGAGGAAGGGCTGCATTCGAATACTCCGGCGCAAGGCCTCAGAGGCGGACATGCCCCTGCCGACTGCCAGTCTCGATAAGAGCTGTCTGAATTTGTTGATGATGCTGGCGGAGGAACACTCTGTCCTCCTTTCTCGCCTGGTGATTTCATTCTCATCTTACCTTCAACTCTGCCTCGGTTTTACGTAACTCTTCAAACAAACGAGAGAAATGTGCCTCCTGAATAAATGAATGCTTTCTTAAAGCACACAAGCCACGTTCGGAAGAGTCTCCCCAGACCCAAACAAATCAAACCACAAGCGTTCTCTCAAGCTCGAGCCATTACACCTTAATAATGCACTATTTTAGCCCCCCCGCACTCACACACACACACACACACACACAAACTTTCTTTCCTGTCTTGCAGAATTCCTTGGCTCATTCTGGCGACCTAGTTTACAGCCCTCGCCTCTGAGCCACAGAGAGTTGGTTCCTTTTGAAGATGCACTGAGCAGCACAGCATGACAAGCCCATTATAGAGCCGGAGGAGGAGAAATCGCTCAATTACCAACTGGCACCTCTTGAGGGAAAAGCAATGTGCACTATTCACTTAACCATATCTGTTTTTATGACTCAATAATAAATAATCTCCAGCGTCGTAAACAATAATCTCTTCTCTCTCTGCGTATCATATACAGTGAAAGCTGCATCGGTGTACTCTGCTCAGGCAGCTCTGCTTTAGTATCAGAAGGAATGCTTCTCGCGTCAATACCTGTAGTCACCGACATTGTTCCTGACACTTTTGAATCGGTGATCATATGTCGCTGCACTCATAAACACACCTACACACTGTCTGATGGTTTTCCAGGCCCACAGAAAGTTGCGCAAGTTGGAATAAGTGCAATTTGAACGGCAGACAATGAGAACCGCAGGCCATTGTCTAGAAAGTGGTGGTGAAGCCACAAATATGAGATCAGTACCCCCGGCTTTGGCTTCGCCGTTTGCATGCCTTATTGTGTTGGAGGCTGAACTTAAAATGGATTAAATCGACTGTTATTGGGCAATTCATACAGCATTTAATGACCTGTAGTGACCGGGTGAACGGGAAAAGCAGAAAAATGTCTGAATTGATCAAAAATTGTAATCTGTCATTGGCTCCTTTAATGTCTGCAAACCCTCTTCTTTAGTGAAGCATTCTATACTCATAATAATAAGTTATTCAGAATTATAAGGTACCATAGCGTCCTCTGGTTTAGATTTTGGACTTTTGGATCTATCTATGATCAGACGTTCTCAGTCGTTGCAGCATTTTTACTTTTCTCCAAATCCACTGTAAAGCCTCAATGTTTCATCGCACTCAATGGTGAAAGTTGAGCGAGGGTTTATTTGAAGACAGATGACAACAGGAGGTCCTTCTCATCCAGTGTTATGTCTCACACTGTTCTGTTTCTGCTTAAACAACATTAGGCGTTAACCGTAATTACAGTTTTGCAGATTTCGCTGTATCTCGCTGGCACCACGCGGTCCCTTCACTCTTATGACTTGTGCACAAACTGCGTGTAAATACAAAACAGATTACCTACCCACATCCTTGTACACACATAAACATAATAAGGAATAATAATTAAAACATGCACAAAACCCAGCATAGTCTACCTATAAAAATATAATAAATGATATGTGGCAAAAACACATTTACCAAATGCATCCATGCACTTAGACAGTCTTTACATTACAATTATGGTTAGAATCAGCAATCATGCAAACATGCAGTGCAGTAGATGCGACCGCGCCGCACTGATGAATCTGCAAACACACACAAGCGCGTGTGCATAGACACGGATAAGCATCTGCACACGCACGCCTAAATGCACACATGCACGCGCGTGTGTGATAGACCCACACGCTTGCACAAACACACACACACACACACAAATCCCTTGTACAACAATAGTGAAATATTAATCCAGGCTCACAGGCGGACTCTTCCTCAGTAAAATGAGTGATGAAGTGGGTCGATGAGACACCCGACTGTAACCTACATATCAGGAGGTTTCCCGCCGGATCACAAGGTTACTCCACGTTAAAATCGCTCCTCTTATTTTGCTGTCATCCATCGAATATATTAGAATTTCCCAGCTGTCTTTTGGCTGCGTTATGCACTTGGAGCTGGCATGGGAGATGAAAGAAGGCCGTGTGTTAAAATAGAATTAGATCAGTGTGACAAACTGCCATGACAGCCCCTCTAAATCAGTTTGGTCCTGAAAAACAGACGTTTGACAAAACGGTTTCACCAGCCTGCGCCGCTGCATCACACAGACACGCACAGATCCAATGTGACACGATGTTTACACAGTCCGTGAGCGATCGGATGCTGCAGCTCTGTGTCTGATTCACCAGAACATCTTTCCTTCTCAGTGCATGAGCTGTTTGCGTTACTGCTTCCAAAGTGCTGCCGTTATCGGAGTGATTTTCAGCATCTGAGAAGTGTTTGATTAACCACATATAAAGCATATAACCGCTGAGGCTATGGGTGCATGATGCATATGCATTTGATGGTGCCTTTAAGATGACACATGACATTAGCATGAAATCAAAAAAGCCAATTTGTTACTGCATGCATTAACTGAAACAAAAGAGACTGAGGAACGTGCAGCCTCATTGTGCAGCCGAGTATAAGCTCAGCAGCCTTATGGAGGCTGTTTTACGCACATTAGCCGAAGCCAGAAGTGGGCTACACCGTGCATTTGTAATCAGAAGGTTTTCGCTCCCTGATAAATCTCCTCAGCTGAGCAAAGAGGGAGGAAAGACAGAGGGAGACAAAAGCAGGACAGAAAGGATGAAATCAAAGGCTGCCATTGTTTAGGTGACTTTCACTGTTGTGTGTATTATATCCACGGTCTAAACACGCAGAGCGTGTTTATGTCTCCGCGAGATGCTGCCGGCTCTTCCTCCCCGTCTTTGTTCCAGCCTGTTTTGAGACGGAGGAAGAGATTTGGGCTTAATTCATTTCAAATTCTGGTCAATTTGTAAAACCAAGGTTCTCTCCCCGGGAGGATTTCAGTCACTTTGCCGTCTCAGCGGGGGTGTAGCGCCTGGATTGGCTTGAAATTTAAAAGCATCAGGCCTGTCTCTCTCCTCCGGGAAATGCTCTGCTGGGACAGCGCTGCTTAAAGTACAGATGAAGCCGTCAGGTTTTTTCAACATGTTGTCTCGACGCTGCTGCTCTGTTGTAAAATGTACTTTATAGCACATTTCATACATACAGGGTGTGACAATGTTACTCAGTCAAAACAAGCTGAAACGTATTCATGAGACATTTCCAAATCTGTTAAAATACTAATATATAAAATAAATATCCAAAAGATTACAGAAACACGGCGCTATTAACCACTTTGTAGCACACAGGACGGCTGATATCATCATCGTAATCGTTATCGTTTTTTCCAGTGGAAGAGCCCTGCAACATGCCTTCTTGTGTGCTGGCACTGTGTCTTGTTGTGTCACGCCGTGGAACATTCAAGAACGCACATTTGGGACCTTTTGTTCCCCCAGGCGTGGGGGCACAGGGTGTGTGTGGTGTGCATGCTGTAACTCGGCTGGTTGTTGTTTCCATGAGATACTTTCCCACAGCTCAGTTCAGTCCAGATGACAGCTGCTCCTGCTGTACTGCCCAGTCCCAGCTGTGGTCCAACGGTCCGCTCTGAGGACAACTGGCACACACACAAACACACACACAGATACTCTGTGCACATGAGGCCCCCGTGACCAATCGTCTTAATGACTGTGGCAGCACACGAGGAGGCACACGTGGAGTGCAACACTAACAAGACTTCTCAAAAACAACAAGCAGAGACCAGCCATGAGTGCTAATTAATTAAACATGCATTCAGAACTAATCCCGTGCATGTGATCGTGCCACTATGCAGGGAATTCTGGTGCATACCTTACTAACATTAACAATTCATTCATGTGGTTACAGCAGCTGAAATGCTGAACGCCAGTTGTGATGGTGAAATACCACAAAGCGATGACATCCCGTGCGTGAAATCATGGCAGAGACTCGACGCACAGATGCAACCAACAAGAGCTAATGGCATGAACACGCCAGTGTGTTAACTGTCTGGAGAGGGACCTAGATGCACATTGCACTGAAGGAATATATCCACAGTTGACAGGAAATCATGTCATCTTAGAAGTGAAAGCTTGTCTGCTTCACATGCACTGCATATGAGCACAGGCCAAGAAAATCATTGCAGAAAATAGAAAAGACATGAAGCTGACCTCAAAGTTGCTGCAAAGTGTAGCAACTGTTAGCCAGTTACCAAGGTTAGCCTTGCAGCTAACAGTTCCGCTGACTGTGCATGATCATGGTGCTCTTGACTGCCTGAGATGCGACGCAGATCAAATTACAGCACAAAATAAAAACTCACACTCCACTGAAACTGCTTGTCTGTTTGTTGAGAACATCAGTATGAAAATATATTTTCAGTTTGACCTTAATTAGATTCATAGCACTTGAATGAGCACAGGAATGGCTTCACTATTATATTAAAACTGCCTTTATGGGAGAGTCTTAATCAAGACTCCATTGCTGCTACTTTTAGAGAAGGTTTAACAGATGTGGGAGAGCTCGAAAAACCAAAATTTGCTTCACGTCTATTTCACAAGTCAGTTTGAAGTTACATCACTAAGACTGTGGAAATCTCATTTAAGAATGGGATCTGAACGCAACGCATGAGCAGAATGAGACTTTTACGCTCTTTGAACTTTCCGTGAATTCAGAAACCTCTCATGGCGCAGAGGTCCCGCTCTCTGATCAAATGCACGCGCACTTAAATATTGAAAAAAAAAACGCTGTACAGATCAGAGGCGATCTGATACACACGAGGAAGAAAATGTGATTAAGTGCAAGTGAAAAGAGGCTGATGTGACAGGAGAGGACAGGTAGAGAGAGGAATGTGCTGGTTCATTGTGTAACTCCACAGTGCTTCAGATTGTGTGCTTTGGCATGCGCTCTGGACATCATGACTAAGAGTTTATTTCCTGGTAGGAGCAGTCAGACAAAAGGAAGAGGAATCATCATCCCATGGTATTTTAGTTCTGATTAAGCTGCGTCCAAAACAAAGGGCTGCCTGTGGAAACCTGCCAAACGAACAGAGAAGTGTGCGCCGAGAGAGGACGGATCAGGTCAGTGCACGCTGAACCAGCGTCATGGAGGGTTTCTATGTGGGGGAGGCTGCAAGGCTGGTTAGTGGGTCACAAGTTTACAGGTCATATGTTGAGCTGTAAAGATCCCATACCACTGTCAGCGTGATCAGCTGACGCCTGTCTGTGTGGCCCCCGGGCCTCTGCCTCATTAGAGCTTCTAAGACAAAGGATCTACTTTATGAATCCCTGTTTATCATTGATTAACGTTTCAGCCGGCACCACAGCTTTGCATGTTTTCACCCTTTAACTATGAGTCACTATAATTGCTTTAGTCAGTTTAAGGATGTGGTTTGTCACCTGTTTCAACCAGTTACTGGTTTCCATTCAACTCTGCAAAGTATCAAGTATTAAAATGCCTTAATATCTTTGCTTAATATAGCTAATCCCTTCCTATTTATCCCCGTGTTATTAATAAAAATATGTAAAGGGGTGTTTATCCTTATTGTGTTGTCACTGTGTGTCTGTTGCATTTAAGTATCGTACAGTGAAGCTGCCAATACTGAATACGAAGCAATGTCATTTCATTTCTCCTGTTTCATAATTCAAAGGTATGTTTCTGAGATGAGTGTTATTGTCTTTGGCGACCCATTGTCTTCTTCTCTAGCTCCACCACTGTGTCAAAGTGCCACTTGGTTTACAACAAAATACAATACCCATCAGCCTCAGCTGCGCCCTGTGTTAGCAAAAGTTAGCATGTCAATCACTAAAACAGGACAGTCCAACTATTAAACCTTTGACTTAGTGGTTCTGTTTTCAGTCAAGTTATAGGTACAGCCGCCAAATGCTAATTGCTAATGCTAATGCTAGTGCTAGTGGGTTAATCCCTTGCTCATGCAGCACTGAAGAGTCATGGGGTGCAATCATTTACTAAATTGGGCCCCACCTCAGTCTCACCTTGTGCATAAGCTGACCTCAGACCTCTCCCAACCAGCTTCTTAAAGGAACCATGGGGCCCACAGGTTCCTGCACATATACTCCTAAGATCAGGAGTTAGAGTGAATAACCTATAAAACAGGAAAACGACATATAAGCTGCTGCTGAGAGAGGTGGAGGTGGTGGTTACACATTAACACGGCCCAACACTGAGTAGAGCAGAGAGAAAGCAGGTCTCCATGCTCCGAGAGGCCTGAGGGAGAGCGAACAGTTAAAGCATCCAAAAGAGCGGCCAGCCCGACAAAACAGTCAGTGCACAGCGAGTCAGAGAGAGAAACATCTTGCAGGTAGGACAGAAAGAACAGGCAGCAGTAGCTCATTACAATGAGAAAACGTCTCTGTTTGGAAATCAAACATAGATGTAGCTGCTGACTGAATCAATACACACGCTGTGTTTAGACCTGGTCTTTTGGACCATGTGTCCGCCATGTTTGTTCTCTTTTCCTCTCACTGTTTCATTTCACAGTTTTTGCAAAAAAGAGAACAGTGTCTGGTTTTGTTGTCGCTCACCTGAAAACTGTTACAACTTCACTTCACTTCCTGTCACCTCCCTTTTCTGTAATCAGAGGCCATAAATTGGATCCACACACCGCTGTTTGTCAGAAAGCAACAACCAGTGTGTGTGTGTGTGTGTGTGTGTGTGTGTAAAAAGAGGCAGGAGACCTGAGAGTTGGCAATAACAGCAGGGTGGGAAACTTCCTATACCGCAGTTATGATGCTGCTGAGTTAGAAATGGGGTTTTTTGTCATTCAGTCATAGGTTAGGTAAACATTAAACCTCTGGAGCTCAGCTCACTTTCTCGCTCACACAATCGCCAGTCACATTTTATGTGCGCCTGGCAGCCACCATAGGCGGGTAAATTCCATGTTTCCGCTGATTGCTGCTGGCCAGAGATTTTGTTTTGGCGGCAGAGATGCGGTGTGAATTCCCTTCCAAACGTTAAAAAAAAAAGAAAAAAGAAAAAATCCTACACACTGCTTTTAAGCTCTGCACTGACGTATATTCAAATCTAATTTCCTGTCCTCCGACTTGTCCTTTTTCCCCTCATTGAACACCCCGTCCTGTCAAGATGTGCAGTTGCTTTGAGTCCTTTTTCCACCTCCTGTCCTCCCCTCACAGGATCTGGCTGCTGAATGAAAGAAAGAATTTATATGAGAGCACAGGATCGCAGAGGATCCAAAACCCAGCTTGCACGTCTAGCTCCGTGTTTGCACGTGGGGACTGTTTGTCGTGTAAAAGTCAAGCGGATCTGTTCTCAGATGGCTTGGCTGAGTCCGAGGCAGGTCGGCCCACCTCTGGTCGCAAAGTCCAGGCGCCGCGACTGAGTCATAAAGACATCGGGATGAATGAGTAACGGAAAGAAAAACGAAAGAGAAAGGAAAACTGAAATTAAAAAAAAAAAACTGACAAGGAAAATACAAACTAAAAGAGGGCAAAGAACACACATATACACATATATGTATTTCATATTCATATATATTCATGTGTCAAGGGTCACGTACACAAGCACTTAAGCAAAATTATGTAATAATTACATAACACCCCATTATTCCCCAGTGTTTGTTAACTTTATTCCCATAAATGTGGTCATCCTGAGTCTGGGTCATGCTAAAGTTGCTCCACCACTGTAGAAGAAAATCTTAAAATGAGGTAAAACGATGCAAAAAAATAGCTCCAAACTCCGGTTGGTTATCCAGGGGACTTTCGTGCATTATCCAATCATGAGCCTGGAGATTAGCTGCAACAGCTAATAAAGATGCTCATTTTTGTGTTTACTTTCTGTTGAACTTTGAAAGTCTGCAAAGCTTAAAGAGTCTTCTGCTGCGGTTCACAGCGTGCAAAAGTTAGACCTAGGCTGGAGAATAGGGGGATTTTGCTTTAAAGCACGATCTGTTGCCTGCATCAAACCAGTATCTGTCTCTTTGCACCTCTCCTCCTGAAAGAGTCTTCATGTGGTTCCTTTGAGAACGTGTGTTTATGTGTTAAAGTTCAAATGCTGCTCCGCACCTCAGCAATTCTGTGCTGTCCCATGTGTGTGGGTGCGTCTGAGTGTGTGTATTACTCTTTGCTGTGGTCTGTGAGTGCATCAGTGTTGTGAAACGTCCACGGGCCACCTCATCCAACCACACGCAGCTCTCACGCTTTCCTGCTCGTCCTCACACACTGACCTCTCTTCTGGGGAAACACAGGACTTGTCACACGTCTGCTGGCAAACAGACGACATGGAACGTTACCAATCCCACTTTGCACAATGCAGATATCCCCAAGCGTTATCACTCCTGGACTTCCAGTATCGATGGTAGTCAACAGTCAGGTGTCTTTACCTCTCCTGGTGCTGTTTGATGACTGTTGGAACTTCACGTTTCTTCAGATTTACTAGAATTACTCATGAGTAAAACCATCTGTTCAGTTCACCTCATGAAAGCACCAGACGTACAATGGATTCAACACAAATAATAAACGATAAACATTGATATTAAGACTTTTACTGTCTATATTAAACCCTTGCTCATGGTTATTTCATACCTCTGGTCCCAAAACAGGGCTTTTGGTACACAGAGTCTGAAGTCACATTAATGGTGAAGCACTGCAGGTGCTGATGGGGCGTCATTAGGTTTTTGGACATAAAAACCAAAGCATTGGACATGAAACATCATATTATATATAATATTACTGTGGCATTAGATGAAATGACACCAAAGTCTGGAGGACAGACCCACACAGTGTTTCCTTTAATAAGGAAAGCAGGAGGATGTGGGGGTATGTGGGTATTTTGGGTGAAGAAGCAGGTCCTTTGGTCATAATCAGCAGCTGAACTCTGACCGTCAGAGCTGCGAGCTGCTGCTCTCAGATCAGACTGGAGGTTTTCCAGCGTTTTGACTGGTTTCGCCGCACTTTTCCAACACAGCTGCAGCATCGGCGTCAGGTAAAGTTTGGTTTAAAAGGCAGAGAGGGGCAGCGTACGGCGTCGCTGCAGAGTTGGCCAAAACACTGCAAAGGACGACAAGCTGTTCACTTCACAGCGCCGCACACCAGCACTCAACAACAACAACAACACAACACGGAGTCATATTCACAGGAAGTCAGTTGTTATGGCGGTTGGACGTACTGCAGATGAGTTTTGGCATTTCACTGTGAAACTTTAACGCCAACCGTTGAATTTTCACACTAATGCATGTAACTACGCCAACTTTAAAAGCCTGGAGTAAGACCAAGGGTATTTGCTGTGTGATCCTGTCTGGATGAAAGATGAAAGCTGGCCGGTGTCCAAACATATGGAAGAGCATCAACAGAACGGTGCGTTTTGGGCAGCGGGCAGCATCCGACGGCTGGTATGATTTAGATGAACAGATAGAGATGTGGAGAGGACGACAGAAAGATGGACAGTGACAGATAAGGGGAGCGACGCAGCGCCCTGCAACAACACATTAAGCTAACACAGACAGCCCAGTTTTGTTTTCCCACGGGATACACTGCAGGTCCCAGTGAAAGACACACACACACACAAATATAGTCAAAAACACAGAGATCCCATCTGCCCCGGCGCCTTAATCAGCTTATCACTCCCTGCACAAGGACTGTATCAAGCTTTGACATACATTAGTGGTCCTACTGGGATCAAGTAAAATACAGTTCCTCACACACACAAACACACACACACACACACACACACACACACTCTGGAGGTGACAACACACTCCAAACATGCGCGCATGCACAAATTCTGGCATGCATGCAAAGGAAATGCACGGCTGCACACGCTCTCATTCCAAAAAGATTGGAAACATCCCCTGCATGTAACTACCACAAAAACCATTAAGCATGCACACACATACATACACACACAGAGCCAAGGACTTAAACTGAGAAATCAACACAAACAAGACCCAGACACGCAATGCATGCACAGGCAAACACACACTGTGTGTGTGTAAAGTGACAGGAAGCCAAAGCCCAGCTGATCTCTCAGTAAATATGGACATATGGTCAGCCTCTGTGGGGAGAGACAGACAGAGGGAGAGAGAGAGACAGCATGAGGATGACACAGAGATGGTTCTTGGCGTGTTCTCATCTGTCCGCAGGGAGACCGCAGCGGGCAGAGGCATCTTATCCTCCCAGGACATGTGTTCCTTTCCCAGAGCTAAAGCGTTTAGCCTTTTTCACTCCTCACGTCACGGCGTGGAGCAGGGTCAGAGGTGTCCGCTGTTGGTTACGTAACGACGACGACGACGCATGGCGAAAACAAGGGAATTGTCACGTCGGACAGACTAGTTGGTTATGTAAGTTCCACAGAGAGGTTTGAAGGAGCGTGTGAAAGGTGGTGAGTTCGTCAAAACTCAAACGTGGCACATTATCAGTCTGTGATCGCTGTCCACGACTCCGGCTCTGCTCCATCAGTCACGCTCACTGAGAGCTGAACACATGCATTTGGATTTGCTGTGTTTCCTACTTAGACAGCTTCATAGTTTGATATCTCAGTAGTACAGAGAATGCAATCTGGTCCAGCATTAGCATTTTCTCTCATTAGACACTCTCGCTCTCCGTTTCCTGTTTATCTCAACTCTATAAAAAATACGAGTGGCCAAAAATGATCAAAAATAAATGATTTCTCGACCGGGAACAGACCAATTTGTCCTGTTTCTGTTCAGTTTTTAATTTCAATACTTTCTATACAGGCTCGACTGCAGTGTCCAATTCATCACAACAGTTCAAACTAAAACTAAAATATATTCCAAGAGACTTTAACTGAACAAAGCTAATTAGAATTATAACTAAATATATTATAATAATTGATTTTTTAAAATTGTATTCAGTGAACTGTGCATGAGGTTTAAGTTAACGCTTCTTTAGAGTAAGGAAGGGGAAACATTGATGGACTCTGCAACATCACATTAACACGAAGGCTGTCAACTATTCATCTAATTACATATGTCCAAAAATAAAAATAAATCGCACAGCCAAAAGATTGAAGTCGATCAGCGGCAACACTGACGGCTCAGAGGGAAGACTGCGGCCTCATTTCATGCTGTAAGAGTCACTACATCCTGCTCAGCTGCACCAACACCGGAGGTATTTGGTCTTGTCGCCAAAGCTGACACATTACACATTACAGGTGTGCATAAAACCAGACACTCTCACAGCATCCTTGTCGTTTTCCTCAATATCTTCTTCTCCCTCTGCGCTCAGTGTTTGCTGGCTGTTAACCAGTTTCCTGGAACATCAGGTGGCTGCTGTCACGACGCCCAGCAAGCTGCACTTTAACACACCTCCGCCGAGCTTCGGCCACACACATCCTGAAAATCGGTAAATTGTGAGGAGTAAATCGAGATGACGCGGCGGCTTTGGATCCTGGAAGCTTGCAGCAGGAGGAAACCTCAGTGGTGCAGGTGAATCTGATCCCAGGCTGGTTTACTCTGACTTAAAGAGACACTCCAACACTTACATGCATTAAAGTCAGTTTGGGAAAACGACTCAGCCTCTGAGTAGAACTGCTGTGTCGTTTTAAATGATCTTTGCTTAAGCTTGGACACCACAAACAGGAGATCTGGGCCTGCTGTGTTAGATGTGGGCATTGGGTCTAGGTCTGTAGGATCTAACAAAACAAGAAGCTTCTGAAAGACACAGTGTCTCTGGAGTTTGACTGACATTACTCTGATTGACTGAGCTTCTGCTGCTTACAGATGACATCACAAGTGCCCCAGTGTTATGAAGGAACACTACAACATCACTGGATTTACACCACCGGCAAGCACTGAACCCTCAGTCCTGTATGTTTGAAGAAGAGGGGCAGATGTGGTCAGTTCGGATTCAGCACAGTTACAATGAAGAGACCCAAACAAACGCTTCATCCACCCCTGCAGCTTAACCTGATCTGTAATCTGCATCTGTGAGCAACAAGCTGCAGGTGGTGAACATCACAATCTGAATGCAGTGAGCGGGCACACGTTCAGATCACAACTCGAGCCATTTCACAAGGAACCAGAGGCTAAACGAGTTTGTGTGCGTCTGTCCGTATTTTGCACTCTAAATAATGTAGTCAGTCGCACCCTCGCGGCATAATCAAAGTAAACAAAAACCATCCAGGGAGCTCTGTGAAAGTGCTGTGTGTCAATTATTGATGCTGAAATGAGATTTGATGGGAGAAACAGCTGCCTCGGCGGAAATGGACCCGCACCAGATTTCAAATTCTAAACCGAGGACTTGGCAGCGGCGCTCCATAAACCCCCAAAACACAGAAGAAATCAAAGGAAGTGGCTGTTCTCGGCCATATGCTGCTGCAACCAGGTGGGTCCGCACCTTGTTAACAGTCAGGTTGAAAGACCAAAAAATAAAAACAAAGCACGGGAACTTAGTTTGACAACATTTTTTATTAATGGTTTAGAATACACCATGGTAAAGCATCTTGGATCTCTCACTTGAAGACTCTTTGGGCATCGAGTGCCGGACAGCGCGCTCTGTTCACTATCACTGCTGTACTGTCTCCAGCCCTCTGATCCGACTGCCACTGTACGCCGCCCTTCATCTACCTGAAGAAGGAGAACCTGGCTGGTGCTCACACTGAATACCCTGAAGAAATTAAAGGAAGTGGATGCAGAGGGTGGAGAACTTGTACAGGGAGAGGACAGACCTCCTCTTGTGCTCCCGCCACAACTAGCAGGAAGTCAAATAAATACACAACAGCGTTGGTTTAGTGGTCCCCGCTGGGCAGCGGGGCACGGCGAGCAACATTCACCCTCTGCGTGTGACCGGTGCCTGTATTAGCATGTGTGTCGACGTGATCCTACGTTTACTGGAGCTGTAATATATGATCGGATTGCACTTCAGAGCAAAGACTGAATTCTGTACACAATGTTGTCCAATATTAAAAAATACATTAAGTTACATTTTCCAAATAAATATTGGTCCATTTGTTAGTATGCCGAGTGCATCTTCCTGAGACACTTTCAAAACCGCAGTCTCTCTCCGTCCTTTGATTCTCTCTCCATCTCTCCGGAGGCAAAATAACTTTTTCATGCTACACTTACTCCAACCGTCCACTTATGAGATCATCCCTTATCATATGACTTGCTCTCTCATCCGTGCCAAGACATACATAGTAAACAGATTTCTCTCGCTGCACCAGTGCAGCTTAATCCGGGACACGAGACCATGTTTCAGATGCAAACACACGACTGGACGGCGCTACAGTCAGACATGCAGACGGCACTGACTGCAGCGGCTGCCACGTTTACTGCCACTAACCTGAATGGACGCCTGTGCTGTCAGGTGTGAGAGTAGTGTGTGTCTGTGTGCGCGTGTGCTTCGTTGAGATGACGAACCTGGGAATAAATGGATACAAACGTTTCACTTGCATGCTAACACCGATTGGTATAATAACAGTCTTACAGCCAAAAAGGGTTTTTTTTAAAAATACAAGAGTGTTTATGGAAGCTTTCATGTGAAATTTCACAGTATCAGTCAACTGTTCAGCATCAGAGTCTCCAGCGGTCTGAGCTCTGAGACCTCTGGTGCACGCAAACATACACACACGCACACAAAGTACCTTTACATGAGGAACCACAGTCACAAACATACACAGCCTTCATCCTCACCATCATCATTTATATCAGTCTATTATTGCTTTCTATACCAATAGTGATACTCAAGATTGAGGAGCGGGGAGACGTAGCGTCTGTTGTTGCAGGAAAGCAACAAAAATTCACTGTTGTGCAATTTCCAAAAGTCCAAAAGTCTCGACTGGAAACAGTAAAAACAGCTACTGGATTATCATCAAACGTGGTGTAAGGCAGCGGAAGACGAGCGCGACGGCCTTCCCTTCTTCAGAGTGATACAAACGTACAAAAAGTTCTGCTTCCCTGGTTTTAAGTCCTTTCATGTCCCTGTTAGTCTATACGTTAGAGACTGCATTGTTAGCATCCCGCGCCTGACGGATGCCGTATAGCCACTTGATGACTCGAGCGTTCCTCTCTATTACAGAGATGCCGTACGGGACCCGTTCGTTTGCCACGGCGGGCCCGTCCTCGTCCTCGTCTCCGCCGTCCTCCCTCGCCCGGTCGGCCTCCGAGCTGGGCGTGCTGACACTGCGGAGCTTTGACACGGACACGATGTCCGAGTTGGCTCTTGTGAAACACTCCACTCCACCCATGCCCTCCACCTCCTCCGGGTCCAGCCCGCAGTAGTTGAAGAACCGCTCCATGTCCGCTGTTGCGCGGGAGTAGCGGTCACTCAGGTCTGACTTGGAGCGGTGCAGAGATGGGTGCTTCCGGCCGGAGCCTTTGGAGCTGGCGTTTGATATGCGGGTGAAAGCAGGAGAGGCCGGAGGAATCATGCCGGCGCGGACCAGCATGGGACTGGGAGGCGGGTAGGCTGGAGGTGGAGGTGTGGTTTGGGAGGGATTGTTAAGCTGCGGGTGGGGTTGGCTCTGTGGAGGTGGAGGGGGTGGGACCTGGGGGTGAGCGACCTGGCCCTGGGCAGTCTGTCTGGGCCTGAGCTGAGGCTGCAGCTGGGCCCTCTGAGGTTTCCGTATCTCAGCCTGTGGCCGAACGTCCACCCTGCGCACTGTCACAGAGTTAGGGGAGCTGTAGGGCGCCGGGACACCAAAGCGGGGTGCTCGTGCTGGAATAGGGGGAGGGCGGCGGGTGGGCTCTGCTGTAGGCGTCCGTAGGTTGTTGTTGAGTGGAGAGGAGGTGCAGGAGGAGGTGGAGGAGGAGTTGATGATGCCGTGATTCGCTGGTTTGGGGTTGTTGAGGAGTCGGTTGCTCCTCTCCTGCTCTGCTGACAGGCTGCTGCTGATGCTCTTAGCTCCTGATGAAGGAGACGATGAGGAGGGGGAGGTGGATGAAGAGGACTGGGAACATGGTGTTGCTCCATCACATACATCATTGATAAGATTATTCAGAATGTCCAAGTTCAGGGCAGGTCCTCTCCTCCTCCCATGCTCCTCTCTGCCGCCTCCGTTCTCCACATCAGCTGGGCAGCGGGGAACTTTGCGGGCAGGAGGAGTGTTGATCTGACAGTGGAGCATCATCCCTGGAGGGACAAGGGGCTTCCGGATAATTGGTGGTTTGATGGGGGCCTGGCGGGTGAGGGCCACTTGCTGGCTCTTTACGTACTTGGCCTTGTCGGCCTCCAGACGCTCTACGGCACTGAGTTTACGAGCTCCGGGCTCAGCCTGGCGACGGAAGTAGTCTGGACCCTTGTTCAGTATCCTGAAGGGCATGGCTGAGGTGAAGGGAACCCCGGCCAGACGGCCGTCTGACGGCCGCAGGGTCTCCACCGGCATCCTCTGCAAGCTGACAGAGAGAAAGAGATTTTCCGTCAGTCAAAAGGTTTTTGAAACAGAATTGTGTGCAAATGAAAGACAAGCTGAGGGTGTTTCACATCTCTGTGTCTGTGTTGACTGAAACAAAAAGAGAGGAAGAAAAATGTTGTGCATGAGACATGAGAGCAGAGACAAGTGACAGAAGGGGAGCTGGCTGAGACTCAGGCTTTATTGGTCAACCAGCATCCTTTTAGAGCTCCCACATGTCGTCTCTAAGCTTAAGAAAAAAGCTCTTTTGTACTCTCTTTTCTTCCCACTCTCCTCCCCCTCCTCCCTCGCACCCTCGCTCCCAGAGCTCCCTTTAACTTCCTTACCGGTCCTTGTGCTGCTGCTCTCACTTCTCCCCTTTTCTTCCTCCTTTCTTCTCGGTTGGCCCTCTTGCTCTTTTATCCTTCCTCTTCCCAGTCCGGGCTCAGTGAAAGGCTACTGGTGGGACAGGGTCAGTCGGGGTCAAATTCCACATCAGGCCGGGCCAAACCACCTCTATTGGCTCAGTGGTGACCCAGAAGGGGGTTAGGCTGCAGATCGGGGTCACCGGTCAGCCACAGTCCAGTTGATAGATGCGGCTTATCCAAAATGCAGGTCTGGTAGATCCCCTTCACGCTCCTGGTCCAGTTTGTCTGTGCGTCCAGCTGTGATCAGACTCAGAGGCTGGATCAGCTGCAGAGCTCCACAGTCCTGGAGAGGGTTAAAAGAGATGCAGGTCCAAGTCAGATAATGGTCGAGCTCTGCTTTCTGTTCGCCGCTCATTAACAAAAGCATCCACACACACTGATGTACACACACACACACTCACACACACACACACACAGCTCCGGCTGACAGATAGGGACTCTCTTCAACACTGAAGTGGAGCAGACGGGACAGGCTTTAATACGGCGACTGGCTCCTCCCAGCCGGCCAATCACACGCCAGGCCGGGAGCCTCAGTGGGGGCAAAGGGGGTGGAGCGGGAGGCGGGCGTTGCACTCGCATTGGTCCACCACAAAAGGGATTCTGACCAATTGGACCCCTCCCCCCTCAGAGCACAACAAAACACTGTGGCAGGGTTTTCATTCAAATGAAAATTCTTTGAAAGGGAGAAAGGGGGGGACAGAAAGAGAAGGGGGGAGGACAACGGGCAAAACAGCTGCAATTTTTACATCCACTTGCATCAAGCTCTGCGGGATGCTATGAAAACATTGTGAGAAACACTAAAAGCGCACACACAACTGCTCCTCTTCTCCCTCTCTTTGTCTTCAGCCCCACAGAAGTGGAGACAAAGTGCGTGAACAATAGACACAGCGGACAACAGAGGATGATCTTAATGTACCTCTGAATGTGCTTTGGTTCATGTTCTGTCCCTTTAGCTGGTGCTTGTTGTGCAATAGCGTCGGAGCTTAAAGTCTGAGAAACAGCTGATCTCGTTCACACAGAAGTTGATTTTCTGTTTCTACACCTAAAACAGCCAATTACTGAAATGACTTCTGAGGTTCAAAGCACTGCTGACACCCACAATGTTCCCTTTCTCTGAGCTAATTCTCCACAAAAACAACTCTCCTCCTGCTTCTTATGGTTTACAGCGTTACTCTCAGGGTTACATCACACCCAGTTACTGAGCCTGCTTCTCTCCCTCCTCCTCCTCCTCACCTCCACCTCCAACATATCTATCCACACATTTTTAATTAGTCTTTTTATAACCGCCTCCCTCAACATGTGACCCTGTTTCCCCCCCAACACACACACACACACACAAACACACACACACACACACACAACCACCCCCCTTCTCAGTCTCATCCCTGTACAGCAGACCAGTAGCAGGGAGAAACAGCAAGAGAGACCATGACAACTTAGATTTGGACACACAGACACACAAATGTGCACGCACGCGCGCGCACACACACACACACACACACACACACACACACATTTATTTTCAGGAGCTTGAAACGCTTGATGTGCACAAACAGTCGCACAATTTGCTTTCATCCCAACCATATGACAAACCAAAGGAGAGTTTAAAATAGTCCAGCTTAAATTACAAACACATTTGCATCAGAGAAAATAAGGACACACAAACATTAAGCAACCAAAAGACGACCTCTGAGGAGCTCGTGCTGGGGATGGAGCAAAATCTGCTCTAATGGAGACTCTGAACAGAGAATGTGATTTCTTGCAGGCAAAGAAAGAAGTGGGTTTTGATTTTCAGCTACAGGAAAACACAAGAGAACGCCATCAGCGCCTGTAAAATCAGAATTCCCCTTTGACGCGCAGATCAGTGTGTGTGGTGTGTCAACAACCTGCTATAGAAAACGTTGGTACCCAAGTGCAGACTAACTAAACACAGTGGACCACAGGGAAACCACTGATCTGTCTGCAGAAACATATCTCTTTGTTATTCAGTGACCGACTTCAAGACAGACTTTGTCTTCAGGAATGAGGAAATAAAAAATCAACGTGTGCTGGTCTAAAAAAGTGTCAACACGCTAATATGGATAACATCTCTGCCTGCGTCACACACACACACACACACACTCCAGTCTCTTTCAGCTGATGATTATAATGTCTTTGTTACCTGACTGCAGCCATGGATACTGCTGAAGAAACAGACTTTGTTTCACTGACAGTAATTACTGTTGATGCAATGCTCTGCAACAAAGGGCTGTGGCCATGTAAATGCTGCTAATTGCATTCAAAATGCACGGAGATCAGATTTGGACGCATGCAAACACCAGACCAGTTAGCCTCCACGTTGAAAAGATCTGTCTGCATGCAAATACTGATGCTGAACTGACTCACTCCTGCAATCAGCAGCTATTGTCATTCATTTCCTCGCCGTGCGGGCCAGGCAGCTCTCCTATGGGACTGACGGCCGTGCAAACAGCAGCTTTACACATCTACCGGCCTGCAAACAAGGTGCGAACTGTTCAAGCGGCACCGCCAGTCCACTCATCTGTGTGTGTTTTGTGTGTGTGTGTGAGAGAAACAAGTCATCTCCAGCCCGTCTTGTTTTTCTAACTTTCCGTCTCTTGCTTTCCATTCATGTTCTGCTCTGCCGTTACACAAACAGCTGATGTCTCCAGAAGCGGCGGGCGCACCACAGACGCCGACCACAGCGACAGACCACCGAATGATATTTCTATTCCACGATGGAAACTTCCTCAACTGGATTATTATGAAAGTATGCTAACCACTGTTTTGTTGTGAATCTGACTGCCTGTACATTCGCCTTTCCAACCGCCATATTAGCAGGTAATGATATGGCTTGTGTTGTCTGCTGTGTGTGTGTGTGTGAGAGAGAGGCTGTGTTTCATGGTGTGTGAGTGGGTGAGTGAAAAACAAGACAACAGGAACAGACGGGAAAGATAAAAGTGCGCAGCGTGCACGTTGTTGTTCTGATCTTTGGGTGCAGAGATGCTGTAAAGGCTGGCAGAGGAAGCTCCAGCTGAAAGGAAGAGATGACTACATGTTGACCACAGCTGACTATGGCCACCTACCAGCCAGCCTGCTTTACACTAATTACAGGGAGAGCCCAGAGAGAGACTGGGAGCAATTTGCCTGGCTGATATTTTCTCGCGCTCAGTCACTGAGTGACTGGATAACAGCGACACGTGAGGAAAGGAAGGAGAGGCCGCGGCGAGGTTTTTATGCGACTCTTCCTAGAAAATGACCTGAATCAGGACAAAGAAGACAGGAAGATACAGCGGCGTGAGAGTCCAAACACTGAGGGACAGGAACAAGGTGTGTGTGTGTTCAGTGACGCCAGCTGGCCTGTCATATCGCTGTGGCCTTGGTCCCAGCGGACATTGACCCCAGAGTGTATAGAAAACAACAGAGACCCCACCTACAGAGGTGTCACCAGAAATTCCCTCCTGTCCAACATGCTGTTAATGAATGCTGTGAAATAAATGAATGGTGGAAGCTTTAATGATGAGTTGAAGATGATTCAATTCATCCGACTCTGTATCAGAGGTCTGGTTGAGCTGAACAACAATCCCCAACAATGTTCAGCTTCAAACCAGGAAATGATCCTTAAATCCTTTAATGTCACAATTATAAATGTTCTTTGGAGGAGTCACCTTCACCCCTAACAGGAGGAGGTGGTGGTGGTGTTGGGTTTCAGGGCGTTACTCAGCAGTGATTTCTCAGGTTTTTCACTCACTGGAGAAACGAGCAGGAAGCAATGACGCATTCACAACAGGAAACGTGTGAGAAAGACAGAAAAACAAACAAGCGCGCTCAGCTGGAGTGTTTATCTCTGACTGTGTGAGCGTGTGAGTGACCAGCGGGTCGTCCCCGTTTCACACCGACCGTCTATTTCTGGACCTGTTTGCTATGAAGCAAGCGTAACTGTAAAAGGAATCATGGTGAGTTAAGATGTTGCACTGACTGTCCAATCAAAGACCACAATAACAACAGAGCTCCTGCAGCAGAGACCTCACTACAACCTCTCAACTGCTGCATCTACCTGCCGTTTACAGTGGGGAAACGTGGTCCTGTGACTGCAACATACACACACACACAAACGCATCGAGAAGGATTATGTTTAAGGATTATGTTTAATAATAATTTTCCTAAACCTCGATGGAAACATCAGGAGGTCAAGGAAGGATGCGAAGCAATTCATGAGGACTGAGGAGGGAAGACTGAGAGTCTGAGTGCACTGACACTGAGCAGCTGCAAGGAATCACAGGATGACATTATGTGCTTTCGTTTCATAAATGATCCAGTGTATTTACTGGACTAACTCTGTAAGAAAAGGGTATTTGAGCACAGGTCATAGTATCAAACCTCCAGAGGAGAGGGAGAGGAAAACTGTTAACCATGGCTGAAAATGCAGATCACATGACCATTCACTGCCACTGGTCATGTGTAAATGTGTAATGTGCATGTAATTCAGAAACTATGCTGCGACTGATAATCATCACTCATAGATGGTAAGAGTCCGTGAAGCTGCTGTCCTTTGTTTTCTTACAGAAAAAAGATCAGAGCATGGGAAGTTGGAGGAATGGCACGTCATAGCTGAGGAGATCCTGTCACGATGTAACGTGAACATCTGCGTCATTGTTTCCAAAATTTCATGCCCAGGATCTGAAACGCCGCAGTGGTGCGGATGAACCCGGGAGTTGTGTGTGTAAGATGAAAACGCGTCAGTGTGGATGCAGCCTGGGACCCAGGCTCTGTGAGGATGCAGCTAAATACTAATGTCAGCATCAATGAAACTGGAACCTGCTTAATGATAAGCAGCTTTTTTTAGCATCTTCTGGTAGAATGATGTACCCTATATAATATTACTATACAATATGTATAAATCTGTTTACGTGTTACTAGCCCCAGCCGATCGCCCTGCTGAAACACAGCTTCAGGTTTTAAGTCAATAAAAAGCTTTAAAGAAGAGTTCAAAAGGTTATCAGCCACTCCCCCTCAGGGCTCATTCGGGGATCTAATGAAGACAGAGAGGACAGCAGCAGACCCCACAGGACCCCCGGCCTTTAATGTCCAAGCTTCACCACACAGTGATGTCCAGTTATCAGCTCGGGCCACGCTGCTCATTTCCTACTGACTGCAGCTGTCGGCCATGAAGGACTCGTCTGACATGCATGACTGAAGTGTCTGGACCGCCCGGTTGTGCAACTCTTATGTGCACTGGGGTCTAGTCAACTGCAAAAACAGCCATTGAACCATAAGCAGACAGTTATTATAGCATCTCGCTTCATCTTTGTACAGCCCTCCCCCTCTCCCTTCATCCACATGCCATCCCTCCTCCACCTCTACCCATCACTGTCTGCGTCTGTGGCCCCCAGGAAACACTCACACAGCCATGCACAATTACACCCAAGGGTGGGATAAGGAGGGGCCCAATGGATCCTGTCTCACGTGTATATGTATAGCTGTGCATCCATAAATGTCAGCACCTTAATTTCTCTCTAAGTGTGTGCGTGTGTGGGTGTCAGAGGAGATAGTTTTGACTGAGTAGGTAATCAGTGGAGCGCAGGTGGCTGAGCATCCCTGAGGAAGACTGAAGCCGGCAATGAAGACAAACATATTAAAACATCTGCCATTAGCTCGCATCAGCTCGGAGAGGACATATGATTCAATGTGTGCTGCGGCATAAACAAAACAAAAACATTATATTTTCATTCACTCCTTTGCATGAAAAGGTTAAAAAGTTGTAAATGACTTATTTACCATTCGAAAAGTGGCACACAGCTAACAAAAAGTAAGATCTCACAAATGCAGGACAGCCTCCCCGTCTCATCCTCTACCCTCATACTTCAGTTTTCTCCTCCAAATGTTATCAACATTTTCAGCAGAGCACTCCCTGCACTGGGTAACTAACACATTGGATTACAACTGCTCAGATTCCCAGGGAAATGCCTGTAGAGACTCTGGAGGGTGAAATAACTCCGATCCAGCAAAGCATTTCTGCTGATTATGGAAAATGAAATCTGCAGATCTTTAGGGAGAGGAGGGCAACTTTAAGTGTATACGTGTGTGTGTGTGTGTGTGTGTGTGTGTTTGTGGATCAGTGGCGGGGGGCATCTCGTCTCACTCAGCTCGATAAAAAACCTGGGAGCCAACACACACTCACACACACCTGGAGTTATTATGTGCACACACAGACAAACGCATTAACGCAATTAAACGCCAACTGCGTGCTAAAAATATACAAGAATACCTGAACAGCTGGGTGAACACAGACACACACTCACGTTCACATGCTTCTGTGCTGCGAAGGTCGAGCCTCAAGGCAAAGAAACAAGCAAGGAAAGAGAAAATACCCCCCCTCCACTCCCACACAAACGTGGTGATGAAGACATTCCAGAGACACGCCAGGCATGGAGGCAATCACATGCTGCTGTCCTCAGTCAGCTACAGAGTCACCACAAGCGCACACACACTGATGGGAGGGAGAGTGGTCACTGTGGAGTCGCCTCAGTGGCTGGGCCTTTGCTGTTGGCTTGGATACAGGGAGTGTTTTACTCACACACACACACACACACACGTCCAAACATACTTCCACACAGGACTCGCTCTCCAGCTGTTAACCCTTTCTGATCCCTGCGGGGCTCTCCTGAAAGTCTAAAGAGCACTCGTGAAAGAGTGTGTTTGTTTAAGTTAACAGCTTGAGCTGATAAGCTCAGCATTTCTTCTCCAGGCTACAGGAGAAGTGAAGCCATGCATCTCAGAGAGGAGAGGCACAGATGGATATCTGATCAACACAGGCTGGGCTGAACCAAAACACCACAGCAACGCTTTGCTTTACTGCTTGAAATAAAACGTCAACATCAGACTTGTTGACACTTACAGCTGAGAGTGAACAGAGCTGCCGATGTTACGATCCAACCACTATGAAGCATGGCAGGGCTACAGAAAGAAACAATAGCTGCTGCTGCAACTGTATTTTAGATTTACGGTCTATCACACACACAGACTTGTTGCTGATCCTCTGTTACACTCACACACATACATACACAATCTCATGTATACGTACAGCAGGCGCTCTGATCTGCACATACAGGTCAGGAGAAGTTTACTCACATGATGTACAGTCACAAACTGGGAACGGTAAAACCAGAACTCCGTAACTTCAAAGCTGCAGTGAGAGAAGCAGGCGGGATCTCCGAGTCTGCACGGCTCACAGCACCACCAGCGTGCCGGTGTGTGTGTGCCGTTGTTCCTGCGTGTGTGTGCGAGAGCCAAATGAACACTAACCTGAGCGTCATGGCTCATATGCTTCCCTCCTTCTCCACCCACTGCTGAGGAAGACTCCACCCCCCGTATAGAAGCAGGAAGAGAGTTGAGAGAGCAGGATGTGCAAGCTTTTCCTTGCAGTCACATGATCTTCCCAACGCTTTCTCATCAGCCCAGTGTGGTTTCTCCTACCTGTGACGGCAGCACCCGTAATACATGGGGTGGAGACCATGATTCATCACAAGTGATCATCGGGCACACCGTCATATAAGAAAAACCATCAATATTACACAACGTTGGTTTTTATTCAAGCAGAAATTCTAAACAATCCCATTTTCTTTGAGCATCAGCAGCTTTTATTTATGTTTATATTTTTAGACTTTTCAAAAAAAAAAAAAAGAATCAATTGTTAGCTGGAGAATTATTTAATAAAAGCATCACGGCAGCTTAAGGAGGTAGAGAAACATTAAAGCCTGACCGTGTTTTTACCTTCTTTTTCTGTAGTTTTACAGACATGCAGATCATGTTCAGTGTCATCAGTGTCGTGAACGAACACACAGCTGAATGAGACTGCCGCATGGAGCTGAACCTGACCAGTAACATCACACTTTTATGACCATGCAAACGTACTCAGAAGGCTGAAGACTAAATATTATATTTTAGATCAGCTAGTCTTTATTGACTGCATATTGGAAACATATGTTGACACCAATTTGAAACTGATATGTCCACCATGGGTGATGAGTCTCTGAGTGATCAATTTTTATGCTAGTAGTGTGTCAAGGTTTAAACTCTGGGTATTTCCCATGAATAAAACCAAACGTTATTACCATATCAAACATTTACACCGGGAAATAAAAGCTTTTCTCACGTTATTCCAGATAACACTTGGCTCTTCCTTTCCAACAGATTGGGAGATAATGAACAATGTATTCTAGTAAGTGAGAACGCCGGGGAGGGGAAGAGGGATAACAGACAGCTGGTAATGAGGAAAAAAAGGAATATCATTATGCAGGAGGTGTGGTCAAGGATATCCTGTCATTAAGGCCTGCAAAACAGTGGTTCAGGGGAGGCTTTAACTACCGGATTACCACAGGAGTACTCCTGAGAGTTTGTTGATGAAGGTTTAAGTCCAATAAATGCAAAAAAGAAATCAGTAAATACACTCATATCCATTCCCATGAGTACTCTACTTCACTTACTACACACCATGGCCAAGCTGCCCTCGCTCCTTATAGTACAAACGCACACAGCAGTGCTTATTTAAAGTAGTCAGCAGGGTGGGGTGCATCAGACCAGCCTCTCTGTGGTACACACACACACACACACAAAAATACATGTATACAGGCCGACACACAGATTCAGGCGCTCACACCCACTCACACATGCAGTGGTCAGTGTTTCTGCAGCGGCAGGGAGCCAACTCGCGCTTAGACTCCTCACTGTACAGGAAAAGCGATCAGCAGCTGTGAGGTCAAAAAACACACAGCGGGAGTTGAGCGGACGAGACGAGGAATATTTCAGCCGGGACAACAAACTTCAACGGCTCCGTCAATCACAGTCAATCAATCACATTCTCCTTGTCTCCCCTCATCACTCCATCAGGGGACTGGGCCTGGCTGATAATCGAGTATTCGTCATCTCCACCTGTTGTTCCTCTTCTCACACACTTTGCCTGCTCTTTCTGTCCTTCACCAGACTGGGGGGGGGGGGGCTTTCAGTGTAAGTCCTTGTGAGCAGCCCACCCTGCTCTCCAGGGTTCGAAATGCTCCTCCATGAGAACACACACCTTCACTCAGAGACACAGAGGAGGCAAGTGGATCAAGAGTATTACTGTGAGTGTGTGGTGCCTTCTCATTTAGCCAGGAGTTCTGATCCATCATACACACACGCTCACTTATCCTCACAATGATGAGTGTATACTGTTGCCACACTGCATGTTTACAGACAACACACACACACACACACACACACACACACACACCACACACAGTTGGCTCTACTCACAATTCTCTTTTTTGGGTTGATCGTCTGGAAACGTCTTTTAATAGTGACCGCTAAAAGAGGGCGAGGGGTGTGAATTACTGCAGCTCCAGCTACTTTCTCTCATACCAAAATCATGAACTCTATCACTCTGTGCATGCACTCACGCACACACACATTCCACGAATGCAGGGACTCACATCTCACATTACTGCTCACATTACACAGTGGCGTGCCCCGGCAGGCCCCCGGCTCCATCACCCTGCATCCTCTGCTGGTGAGGAACTAGGACCAGTGTCCTGAGCTCATTGTGTACATGTGTGACCTGAACGCTGCAGATGCAGGTGACGAACACGCTCTCCGTCAGGCTGCACCTTCACATGCCTTGAACGTAGTCGTGTAAATGAGATTGTTTGATGACTGATAACAGACGGCAGTTGAAATTCAAATTTCCAGAGGGTGTTCTCATCAGGCCCGTCAACACTGATATTCAGCGAGTGTTGACTTTCACATACAGGACTGTAATGTGCTGCAAACAGACAAAGCAAATATGTGGGGCTTCTTTAAACATTTAGAGTACTTTAGGGCAACATGTGACTTGTTTCGATGCCCCTGACCCTTTTTAAATCAAATATAGCAGATAAACAAACCCTACAGCCTGCAACAGAGACATCGAATACAAAGAGAGCAGTGACATGTGTCCCTGCGAGCCCACCACATGAACCCGGCACCCTCTTTAATCTTTTGAGGGATACAGGATCACAGTTAACAGTGACAGAAGATTTATACATGCACTCCAATGATTTACTT
The DNA here is from genome assembly GCA_008933995.1 of Datnioides undecimradiatus. Lineage (NCBI taxonomy): Eukaryota > Metazoa > Chordata > Actinopteri > Lobotiformes > Datnioididae > Datnioides > Datnioides undecimradiatus. The sequence goes on along the minus strand of WARS01000169.1, from coordinate 1,288,524 downwards.
AATGCTTAAAATGTGAGACTCTTACAAACATGTTTTAGCTGCTCTACCACTGCATCATGTATCACGTGTGGCTGATTTGAGCTGTTTAATGTTAGAACCCTCAGAAAATTAGATAAAGCATTTGGTTCTGCAGGATTTTAAAATGCATACTCTATATTAAAAACAAGTGATGAGTAGCATGAAGCATGTGTAATGCGACTTAAGTTGATTGTAATGGTGGCACTTTGCGAAAGACGTGTCACTATGTGTCCGTGTCCCACGTGCATGTCGGCTCTGAGTCTCCGGTACGGGTCAAATATCAAATACAATTCCATAACTATGGCGACAATTATTAAGTTATTTCCCGTCCTGATTATTCTGACAGTTGTTTTCTCGATCAGCTGTTCAGTCCATGTGATGTCAGAAAACAGAGGAAAATTCAAATAGCTTGTTTTGGAGATTTAATTTAAAAGAAAAGCAGCACTTTAGAAAGAATTATTCAACGAAACATTATTTGGATTTTTTCAGCTGCACTGATAAAGCATTTTAGCACTGCACTGTATCAGTTACATTAACAAAAAGAGACTTTACATGAATGATAACCTCTGTTTCCTCTCAGTTTATCTAAACTGTAATAATCTTGTGTTTAATTTTGCAGACAATCTGCAGCTGCACAAAAACGGTCTTTCAAAAGTGATCCCAATGTGACACAGCGTGGATCTCTAACACAAACGCGCGCACACACGTGTTAAAAGCTGTTTGTTTGAGCTCTCTGCTTAGTAGGTCAGTGGGCTCAGTGTGTGTGTGTGTGTGTGTGTGTGTGTGTGTGTGTGTGTGTGTGTGTGTGTGTTGCCAGAGGGGGGGGCAGGGTAAATAATGGAGGCATGTTGCTAAACAGCGACCTCAAAACAGCCAGAGGAAAAAGGGCAGAGGGTCTCTCACGTGCAGTAAGGAAGCATGGTCTTCTGGGAATGAATGAACATGGAGGGAATGATGAAACGAATGTCATCTGAACTGCTGTCATTTGTCTTTGAAGGGCGGTGCAGATGGTGGACAACAGAGGGCATCCAAAAATACACAATCACACCCACACGTGCTCACATGCACGAGCAAATACTCCTCTCTACTCACACGTGTGGGTGTGTCGGCGGTTAAGACTGATGAACACACACTTTGTGACGTATCAAAGTCACACACACACACAAACCCATCAGACTAGATTTTGTATTTGTGCAGTCATCGTTGATTCAGTCTAAAGTGTCTGGCTCCCAGCCTCCGACCCAATTATCATTAGTGACTCAACCTGCATTTGGGCTGGTGGCATATACATAGCAGCAAACTTTCAGCTGAAAAACACAGACAACAAGAATCCTGTTTGGGTAGCTCAGTGTGAGACTGACCAACATCGTCAAAGTCAGCCCTTTAAAAAGCAGAACAATCACGTTTTCCTCATACGCAGGGCAGCTGAGCAGAAAACAAATGGATCAGAGGTTTTGATGTGACAACAACATCATGCATGTCCTCTGTACGTTACCTCTGGTGGAGCACAGGGCTGGCTGGCAGTCTGTCTCCCGCACACAACTTCACGCAGTCACACAGGATGAGCCGTCTACATTCAAGTCCTGAGCCGCCGACCTCCAGAGTTCAGCTCAAATAGAGAAGCAGCCTGTCAGGACAAGGAGTCACACTGACCTCATTCCTCAGAGGGGGAGACTCACCCAAACTGGGAACACCCAAGGGCCAATGACTGAAGGGGACTGCAGCCACATGACTCCTACTGTCTAGGATATTTGGGCCAGAGAGGGCTTAACCTGACTGTGCACTCTTTAAAAGTGAGACATCACATCTCGATGCTGGAGACTTCACTTAATGTTCTGATTTATCGATCACTGCATGCTGGTCATGTCACAACACAGGAACACGGGCAGCTCTTTACACTGCATGATGAAAATAACTAGACTGCTGTAAATAATATGTCTGTTCAAACTGCACAGGACCAGCTGTTCCACTTCTCTGGATTAAGCCAGCCCACAAAACACGCACACAGAGCGCAACATATGTACACCAGTTCTTGTCTTCCAGGTTACTGATAGTACATGTACTTGCCCGTTTCTTAAGTGTGAATCTCTGGTGCATGTGAACACCATCTGAATCCAGCACTGGACAACTGACAATGTTAACTACGAGAAGAAAGGTCACGAGTGTGTGTAGACATGTTAGGTGGCTTTGGTGAGAATAAAAGATATATAAAGCCTATAAATCAAAAGTTTGGTTTTATATGATACAAAATATTGTCGGATTATAACCTAAAGTGCATTTTGCTGCCAATACTTAAGCCTAAATACTTAAATAAATAAACTTAAGCGTCTAAAGGACTTTACTTATTTTACTTGTAATTAAGTATTTTTAATAGTGTGCTACTGATACTTTTACTTAAGTAGAAGATCTCAATTCTTTTTCCACCACCTGTGATGGGTGGACATGCGCATTCAAATGTGCTTGATATGGGACTTCTGCACAAGAATGCATACAGAGTCTATTTCACTCACATCAAATGAGTCCTTTGAACATTGTTGCATAATGTCACACTGCAACTGTGGCTCTGTGTGTTTGTGTGCGTGTTGTAAACTTTGGCCGAGTGGAGCAGATTATTTGGGCTGGTGTGAAAAGCGACGGCAAGATGACCTCACCATCTCACGGCAGTGCAGATAAGCTGAACACAAAGCCGTGCCAGTGCCGCAGTAAAGGCCAAATACAGGTAGGACGGCAGCCAGAGAGAGAGAGAGAGAGAGAGAGAGAGAGAGAGAGAGAGAGAGGGGGACAGACAGACAGAAAGACAGAGAGAGACAGAGACAGGAAGAGAAGCAAGATGACAGACCGGTGACAGACCAGCAGGACGTTCAAAAAAAACATGCAACGCTCTGACAGCAGCCAGACAGGAAGTGTGAGAAGTGACGCTGCACAGCCTTGGCGTCTGCCCCTGTGGCATTAGGAACAATAATCATTTCTCAAACATGTGCATTGTGGGTCGTAGCTGTGGCACCTTCAAACACAACATCCTAACTAAACTGTCCATGTGCTCACCCTGATTAAAGTCAGTGTATTCTCTCCTGAAAGCCATGCATTAAGATCTGTTGAACTCAGAGAGGCTGGGCTGCTCTCTCCAGAGAAAAAAAATAATAAAACATTTTCCTAAGTTGTTCTGCAACAATAAATTTGGCTATAATACTAAAGGCCACAGCTAGTCGAGCATAACGTAGCCCAGGCCACACTATTATTTGCTGGCTATTCATTGTGACGGATGGTATGTAGGTTTGGTAAGAAAAATATGCCATTTTCCAGCTAATCACAGGTTTTCTGTCACAGAGACATTCTGGAGGAGCTGAGAGAAAACAGAGAGCAACAGCAGCATTAGCACCACTGGTTAGGCCCTCTGTTATGCATGCCATAACAGCAGACTTATGTAACAGTCGTGATTAAAAGTTCCAGCGTGAGAAAGCTGCCTTTTTTTTTTTAGACGTGCGCTACCTGGAGGTGCCCATCAGCGAATGTCTACTCAGTCAATTTCAAATTATTCAAAACGAAAGGACGGCATGTTTGAAGTGTCCCCATTAGAACTCCTGTTTCATTTTAATATTAATCATGAGTATTTAAGCGCGAGTTCATAATGATTTTGCCCATGAGCAGTGCAAAGCTGCTGATCGTGCTAATCTAAGCTCCTGAATTAGAAAAAAGGCTGTGATACAAGTGGAGTATAATCCGCGACATCTTCCAAGTGCATTACATAAGCAGGAGACCATCTCCTGCTCTGATAGCACTCATGTAATAAGTACATCCCGTGCACAGGACTGCAGTGGCTTGTGGTGGGCCTCTGTCTTCGGTTAAAACCCCCATAAGCCTCTTTCCAGACGTCAGTAACCCATACTCTTCCTCCCATTTCATGTTTGCCCCTGTCTAAATGAAGCAAAGTCTGCAGAGCCTTCAAAAAGACAGATGTGGATAACAGTAGGCCATTCGGCTGCTATATGCACTCTGTCACGAACTGTTTTTAACGTTTGAAAAGTCGTATGCTTTTCCCATTTAGGCCGAGGAAAATGGCGCCGTGTTTGCTGACTGTTTCTCTTGTTTCTCCTCAAGATGAACATTCGCTCACTGAGGGGCCCATAAAAGAAAGGACATTCCTGGGCTGGGAATGATTAAGAATGGAAATTACAAGGAGGGGTGTTCACTTCTGTTGCCCAAGGTGAGCGGTTTTCGCAGGTCTTTTGTGCGTATGAGCCAATAATTAAGCCAACACACTGTCGCTAGTCTGCTTTTCTCGCATTATATCTTGTGTCAAAGTGACATGACAACCCAACAGCTCAGCGGGATGCTTTCAAACAAAGCAGGCGCCGCGTTTCAAGCGAAACACTGAAGCAAAAAAGAAAACTTCAAACGTTCTGACAGGATTCAGTTATTTTAATCGCACGTGTAATAACCTGAGCCAGTGTAGTCATCTGCACAAAAAATCTGGATTTTTAAAAAGGGGAATTATGCGGTATTGTTGCTGGCACCGCTGTGGCAACGACAACCGGATCTCTTTCCATTTTTTCCTCAGAGTCAAACAACTAGCCACAACACAGGACACACTGCATTAGTTCCCAAATGTCTGTGCAGAAACGATCAACAGCACTTTGGAAATATTTGGACATGTCATTATTTTATATGTATTAATAGCAGCGTTTGAGTGATGCTTCATGTGAACAAATAACCACGGCAGTGCTTGGCGTCAGGGCGAAGGTGGAGCAGAAGATAACATGCAGAAAAGGTTTATTCATTCGTTTAGTCTCTAATGGAGACATGGCAGCAGAAGAGATCATTGGGGGTGACAGACAGAACTAACAGAGAACCAAACTAAACTCTGATGGTGTCGATATTCTACAGACATTATGCAGCGCAGCAACTTTTCATTTATAACCAGGCATTAAAGAAAAAAACATGTCTGTTTAAGCTGAATCTGAGCTCAGTCTGCTGATTCATGGGGAAGACCATGGGATCAGTTCTGCACAGGAAGGGGAACACAAACTTCCTCTTGCGCTGGAAGAGAGAGAACTGCCCCCTGCTTTGAATCCATCACCAGCCAGCCAGACAGTGTGAAGCTCTGCGTGACCTTTACACCAGACTACACTCATATCCTCTGATACTGCAGGAAACTTCCCCTCTTTATGCAACAGGCGTCGTGTTACCTCACATCTTTCCACAGTGTCCAGTTAAAACTGGTTTCCTGCATCACCTTCCCAGTAAAAGAACCTGTGCAGGGGATTACAGAGAGCCCTGAGGTGGTCTAAGAGAGGGAGGGGGGTGGACACTGAACAAAACCCTCCAAAAGTAAAAACCACGTTAACGGCGCGTCAGAAGACATGGCGTAACGTTATTTTGGTCTCCATCTTAATCCTCTTCTAAACGACAACGTTCATTATGTGACAAGCTGCCACGCATGTAGTTAATGTTTTACAATGCGCACTGTCATTAAAACAAGCCTACTCACCCACAGTAGAGTGTACAGCAGTTGTAAGAAGACGCAGTGTCTGGTCTTCCTGTGAGAAGTTCCGAAGTTGGTGTTTCTTCACTGAAACTAACGCTGTTTACGACGAGTGGAGCCCACTTTCACACACACTTTCAATGTTGGCGCGGTTGATACCACTGATGCAGCCCAACCACTAGTGGGGTTCATTATCTACGTTTACATTTAAACTTTGAAATGGCGCGTGGGCCCATGCCTTTTAGAAACCGTCCGCTTGGTCATTTAGAAGTGTTGAACTCCTTTCATATCACAGTTTATTTAAGAACGACATGTATCGCACCCCTAAAATGGTCCCCACCTTGGTACGGTCGGGGTGCCCCCATTGGTCAGTCTGGGCCTCTTTACGGTTTTGGAGGACGCCGCGTGCTCGGTACCTTGGTAACCCTGTCTTCTCGCGAGAACGAACGCATGAACTATAATACAGATGAATGACATCAGCTTGGACGTTGAACAGACTTTTCTTCTTTCAGACTTTCCCTCAGTGGTTCAGTCTCCAGCTTTATCACTGCTGCAGGAGTTATTTTTATTATATTTTAAAGAGTTTGTGTCATTTTAAATTTATTTATATTTCTTTAGAAAGCACTTTGAATTGCCTAAAGGCTGAAAAGTGCTGTTGTTGAGTCCCTCCTAATGTTCCTTGTGAAAATAAGGAAGAAAAGAAAATCCAGATGCACAGACGAATGGTATGGTAAACAGTAAAAATTAACTGATAAATGCAATCTGGATCGTTCATTTACAAAAACTAATAGCATGATATTCCCAAAGCACTCTAAAGCACAATAATGTGATTAGAGGCAATCGGTTAGTCATACTCAGGGGTTCAGGTTACAGAATCCGCATATTCGAGGAATCCATTGTTTGGATCAGAAACGGTTCTGCTGATTAGAAGTTATTTTTAAGAAAGCATTACGCACAGGCAGACATTGATTGGAGACACTCTACAGAATCAGAGATCATCTGCGATTAGTAAATAAAATCTGTATTATTTATCATTTATAATGTTTAAATGCAACAAAATACACTTTACACTGTTTAAGCTGAATCTGAGCTCAGTCTGCTGATTCCGCATATTCGAGGAATCCATTGTTTGGATCAGAAACGGTTCTGCTGATTAGAAGTTATTTTTAAGAAAGCATTACGCACAGGCAGACATTGATTGGAGACACTCTACAGAATCAGAGATCATCTGCGATTAGTAAATAAAATCTGTATTATTTATCATTTATAATGTTTAAATGCAACAAAATACACTTTACACTGTTTAAGCTGAATCTGAGCTCAGTCTGCTGATTCCACATATTCGAGGAATCCATTGTTTGGATCAGAAACGGTTCTGCTGATTAGAAGTTATTTTTAAGAAAGCATTACGCACAGGCAGACATTGATTGGAGACACTCTACAGAATCAGAGATCATCTGCGATTAGTAAATAAAATCTGTATTATTTATCATTTATAATGTTTAAATGCAACAAAATACACTTTTCACTGTTTAAGCTGAATCTGAGCTCAGTCTGCTGATTCATGGGGAAGACCATGGGATCAGTTCTGCACAGGAAGGGGAACACAAACTTCCTCTTGCGCTGGAGGAGAGAGAACTGCCCCCCGGCTTGCCTTATCATCTTAATATGGATGTATTCTGAATAGGCTAATTGAGCTCAGCCTAGTGAGAGTACAGTCTGTGAGTCAGACCTTTGTCATCTTCTATATTACTACTACGATCTTACATAATTTGCATAATACCTGTAGGGATGATACGCTTAATCCTAATAGCCTATACCAATGAGGATCAAACTGATGTGTTACAGGATTACTATAGGCCCTGGAATAGGTAAAGACACAGTGGAATATTCTTCAGCTCAGAATTAAAAAAAAAAAAAAAAAATATATATATATATATTTCACATTATATATATATATATAAAAAAATCTAGAGGTAAATAATGAGCCAGAAAGTTAAGGAGGTTAGGGAGCGTGTCTCCTCCCTCTCTCCACTGCTGTTTTTCCAACATGAAGGAGGCATGATCTGCCTTCTCAAAGAGAGGGGGCCCGTCGTGGGGCTTTAGTTCAGCTAATGACAAAACAAGCTGGGGGGATGATCTAATGTTTTGGCAACAACCTGCTTTAATTAACTAATTCAGGATGACCTCAGTTCTGTGGAGAGGAGTGCATTTACCCCCCACTCTTTCTCCACGTGCATGAAGAGGAGGATACAACACTTACCGTGCCGTTCCCATGAGGCTGTGTGTTGTTTTCTCCAAAAGTCTGAGGCCATACGTCTGGATATGCGGCGATAAGGCTGAGAGTGATGTAATGAGTGTTCTCACTACACATCAAAGAGCACAATCACATTTTAACTGGAAGAGTTTAGTTTCTATAGGGCTCTGCAGGATTTTGTTTACTTTATGCAAAAGAACAGAGCCGTGACCTTTAACCCTCTATTCTGCTGTGCCCTGCACTTATCTTGAGAAAGCAAAGCATGTAGGCTCCAGGGCTGGAAAGAAGTAAGGAAGGAGAGGCAGAGAGGGTATCAAGTCAGTATCACCTTTCCTCTCCTGAGCTCTGTATACTTGTTGTCGAAAGAACGTTACACCAAGATCCTGAGTCTGTGCCCATCAGCAAATCTATTCTTCTATTCACAGAGCTGGTAGCCAGCAGTCACAGGAACTGCTCTACCAATGACCCTCCTGTAACTCCTTTTAAAATGTCTCAGACCTCTTGTTCATATCATGATCCGTCCCAAACTCTCAAACTCTTCATCTGGCTTTTGTCTTCTAGACCCAGAGAGCTCCTTCCATCTTCTCTACCTTTTCTGAGGGAGCACATTTCACTGTTACTCAGCTTCGACCATGTGGATGTGTGCCTGCGGTTGACCAACAGGAAACACCAGTGTTCTGTGTTTGGAAATGCAGAAGTTATTATTTTAGGGTGTGTTATCGTGTTATGTTTAGTACGATATTATTCCACCAGACTACAAACCACATCACAGCAGGGAGCTCACGTTGGAAGGTTAATGCGAGTTAACCTCACACAATACACAAATTACTTATATGCACTGCAGATGATGTTGAAATAACTCTGCTCTTCCTGTGTTTTCTGGATAAATCCAGCTGCGTGATGGGTGGGAGAAGCTCTAAGTAAGTCTCGCGGTATTTTCAGACACAGAGACAAGCAGCGGCAGTCATTAACCCAAGCGAAATAAAAAGCAGTCAGCGCAGTGCTGCTCAAATTCAGAAAAATCAGAAATGAAAGCGTCATCTTTCTGAAACAGCAACAGCAGAACAGGTGGTGAGAAAAAGCTTGAAATCAGACGTGGCAAAGCATTATTAGACAAAACAAAAGCTTTGGTGCCTTTATTTGGAAAGTCTGGAGCAGGGGTGTGCACTTCCTTCTAACTTGAATTCTGCGAGGGTTGGCAGGTCCTCATTTTTCCCGTTACATAAGCTTCTTATCTCCTTTATCTGCTACCTGAGCCATGGGCATCAAACCCCCGCCCACAACTTTAACAACGCAAACTCTGAAGCAGCTCACAGCACTTTGATTATCAATTCATGTTCAGCTTCTTGAGCATTTGCCAGAAAGCTCTTAGTTACTCTCATAAACATCGCCGTTCCCCTTCTTATGTAACACAGCAACACAACACCCACCACTAAGGAAGGCATTATCCACAGCATCGGCCACAATAAAGAGCGGCCGGACTGTTGGTCACAGCTCCACCTGCGCTGCTTGATTGTCCTTTCAATGACTTCCAGTTAAGACGGAGGAAACTCACAAGGGCTCAGACTGTGACCCTCAGTCGAACTGCTGGACTTCAGAGAGGAGGAAGTCATTCAGGCCCCTGGAAGACACAACGTCATCAGGCGCTGGGGCTGTTTTTGGTCACACAGGGTGTTACATACAGTAAAGCAGTATATGAGAAAGCTCTTACGGTACATGCTCCATATTTTATGTTATGAATTATACTTTCCACCGGTTGTTGGCATTTCCTTCAAGGGGGACTTTGCAGATTCCTCCCTAATGATTCCTTACTTGGAGTGGGATTCTGTAACATTTAAAACATCATTAACTGCCTGTTCGTAGAGCAACTTTCATTTAAAGGGCTTTACAAATGCTACCACTGACAATGACAGTTCAGACATGCAGATGATCAGGTATAGTTCTGACCACGTTTAGCATCTTAGTTTAGCATGTTAGCACGACAAGAATTGCACACTACAGCCAAGTATAGCTGAGGCTGCGATGCACATACCGGACGGGGTGACATTGGATCTGATGATGAAGCTGGATGAAGAGTAAATGGCTCAAACAGCTGTACAGATATTCATATTAGAGTAGAAGTAATAGTAATTTAGTATAAACATAGAGCACCTTGTTATCCTCGCCTCTCCATCCTAGTTTCAGGAAAAACTTGTTTCTTTAAAGATAAAATATATAAAGGAACTCTAGAATGAACTTGGAAAAGGTGTGTGTTAACAAGGAAGTCACTGGAGTCAGCATGGTTTTCTCTCTGACATGTCTTCATTGCTTCTCAAAACTGTGACGAGGGGAGGATACCAACACTTCCAAGTTCCTTGGAAGGGCTTCACAAATTCACCTGGAAACAGCCCGCAAGCCCTACCCCACCCCGTTTCTTTAGAAAACAGCATGGGATATTCGCTCACAAAGGATACTCCTGATAATAATCGAGTATTTCCAGATGAGTGGAAAACAATCTCTGAATCCTCCATGCTCCTACAAGGAATGATGGATTAAACACAGAGGACAAAGTGCAGCCCTTCGCTGGCAGCGTGTCACTCCCCCATGGTCCCGGCCATATATGTTGATTTGTGTTGTTTTTATCAGCTCTCTCCATCATGCATACGGCCACGGAGCTATTTATACGGCTGGTTTCCTGCCATTCACAGGCTGCTGGAGAAAGGCCTGGCCTGGATGCAGGTAGTCCGTCAAAACTGACAGCTCCACTCTCAAGTGTCTTCCTCTTGATTCATCCAACCAGTGTTCTCTCACTCCTCATCAACGCTGCAGTTTCCTTCACACAACTATTTATGGAATGGAGGAAACAGGGGCTCCAAAATAACGCAGCGTCACTTTTGTTGACTTCTTATTGTAAAATTGTAATCACATTAATGCCAGCCTTTGTTTCAGAGTATTATTTCCCGCTTTGTTGTTTTTTTTATGACACATCATTGAGTGATTATCAACATCTATTTAGATTGTTCGGGGAATTCATACTTATCATCAAGGCAAGGGGCAAAACAGTGGGGAATCAAGCTGAATGTTTACACTGAAAACTGACAGATGAAGCAGCACAAACCAAGCGAACCTGAAACCAGCCGCCAGTGATCCGACGGCGGAGCAAATGTCATGCGAACAACAGTGAGAGGGGACAAACAGCGAGAGAAACACGACCCGGTGAAGTCTCGAGCAGCAGGATAAGTCTGGTCTGCCTTGGCGCTCCAGTTAAAACGTGAATTGTGGACGGAGCAATTGCCCGGGCAGCAGACGAGACTTCCAGCGGAGCCAACCACAGCGTTCCTCTGGGTTTTATAATGGCAGTGTACAGCTGTGTTACCTCCACTCGCTGGAATGTGAGAAAAACGGAAAAACTGACACACACATATAAAGAGGCAGTCGCTAAATGACTACACACAGCTCCTCCGCGAGCTCGCAATGAAGTCAACAAATCTCCACTCGCATGTGGCAACAACCACTGAGACAGGGACATGCTCACGTGGTTCTGTTTCGTTTACTGACTACAGCACACATTTTGTTGGAAGGTAACTCAGTATGCTGTGTGCTAAAGGCAAAAACAGACACACACCACACACGTCTCTGTCCTCCGTGACTCCATCAGAGGGTTTCTTCCAGACGTGAAAGCTCTTTAAAGGGTCACTTCACCCGAATCACAACACAAAGAGATTCTCTCTGGCACTTGGCAGTTTGAGATACCGATTCTGAGCCATCCGCCTCCACCGCACTGCTGTGGAGGCAAATCAAGGCTGTCAAAATTCACACAAGCGGGGATAAAAATATGAATTTATATTAATTTCCATGCACGTTGTAATAGGACTCACCAGCAGCAGCCAGTATTTGTTCCAATATTTGATGGATATAGTCGGGACCGTGTGAAACCAGAGAAGAGGACCTGCAGCCAATACTCAGGGCTGAAATAACACCCAGAGAAGGAAGAACATTGTTCTTAGCACTAAACATGACATTCTGACACGTGGACTCCTTGGTAACCACGCATGTAGAAGCATCTTCATATTCATATTTAGATTAAGATGCAGTAGATGCATCAAGCTCAGCTGCTGCTGCCTCACTCAAAACCGCAGAACTGAAAGAAAACCAAATCTCACATATGCAGGCTTCACACGTACTTAGCAATAACATGCTAGCAATTAGCAATAATACGTCACGTTTCAGATAATTGTGCACAGAATCAGCAGACGCCAGTACACATTGTCTGTGCAGAGTGTTTAGCTCACAGTGAGGTTTGCTGCCGCTCCGTCCAGGACACAGAGAGTCAGAAAACACAGAATTCACAGGTAAAAAGACACGAGGCAACGTAAAAAGCAGCTAAGAGTTCAGAACAAATGCCTCACTCTCACTACAAGATGCATCTTTTTCACTTAGTTTTGGGCCATTTACAGTGCAGAAATATTTGATTTTGCGCTATTTTGCTCCACCAGTTATATCGAGCAGCTCCTTAAAAACATTTGGCCGACGGCAGGAAGTCATGTCAGGGTACCTGGAAAGAAAATATTTTGAAATGTTTTCATATGTTCATGCAGAACAGAACAGAATGACGTGACTGCAAGCACTTGAAGGGAAACATTGTCTTCTTAGTGATGGATATCTCAAAAGCTTTTCCTTAGGTTTAACGGAGAAAACGTTAAACGTTGCGTGAAAGGAGGTGTTTTTATGTTTACCTCTGTTCATGAAAGACGTTGGAGTGTGGATGTAGCACACGATAAGCTGCCAAGAAGAAGCTCATACGCGTCTCGGTTCAGCTACTTATGCGTATAATTAGTCTTTACATATGGGCTCATGTGTTCAATATGCTGCGAGTTTGTTTGCACGCGCGTGTGCGGAGGGTAACAGGCACGAGTGGGGGTGGAGGGTAAAGGTCAAGGTTGACAGTTCTAGGTCAGGTGATCACAGAGTTGAGACAGATGGTGATTTAGCAGAGTTTGGTTTCCCTCTGCGACTCCACAGACACTGCTGGATGCAACGTGCACGTCAACAGGCACAAAGATGCGAGGGGAAGGGAGAGAACTGTTGAAACCTAAACGATTGTATCAGAAACAAGAGGAAAAGGATTTTTTTTCCTGTGCTGACACGTCTTTATGAAGGATTGACGGGAGCTGGCAGGAATATTGAGAAACTCTGACGGTCATAGTCCTCTCTGCTGGCTGCTTGCCTCCATCCTGTTTCACTGGTAATTACAGTGATTTGATAGTGTCAGAGCAAAGTATGTGTCAACATCAACGGTTAGAAGGAAAGAGACGTTTTTGCCTTCTTCCCATTTCCAATCTTTGTGCCGAGCTAAGCTAAGCTAACCGACTGCTAGCTGAATGTTCACCCATAGATTTCCCAGTACCGCTGTGAACCTTGGTTTATAGCACGTACATATGCCGCCATGTTTGCAGTACCTGATGTCACCCAACACCCGGCTAATCCAAAAAACGGGCAAGGAGATGGCACATGGATGGCAGTGAGGTGGCGCCGAATGACATAGGTCTGTGGAAACATGCCAGACAGCTAGCAGATAGGTGTCCCTCAAAGATGCTGCGACCTTAATGATTCATAACTTTATGTTTATGAGTGGTATCAATCTTCTCGTCTAGTGTTTCAAATGCAGATCAGACCCCTAAATACAGATCATTTAAGTAAAAAAAACAACTAAATCAGTTGTTCCTCACTTACCTAATTCATATTGCTATTTTCACTCTGACGTCAGAACACACACCAGAAGTTACACTGCATGGTAATAAATCTATAACTAATTTGCCAAAACGACTGCTGAAGTCAAAGACGTGCGACGAGAGTGCAAATCTGTGCCAAAGGTCACTGAAAATAAATAAATAAGATCAATTTTCCTATTTTCTCTGCTCCCTGGCCTCTTCCCTCCACCCAGCCCTCGACCACCTCCACTTCCTTTCTGCGCAGACAACCAGCTGCTGCCCCGCACCTCCGCATGAGCGAAGGATGATCCCCAGAGAGGAAAGGAGGGGATGGACAGAGGCAAGAGGTGGAGGAAGAAGGGCCAGCAGGATGATGGAGGGAGGGAGCGGATGGGTGCGACGAGACGCTCTGGGTCGGAGGTCAGGCCTGCATGTGCCTGGGTCTTTTGTGTTCACTCCCCCCAACCACCACCGCCACCTCTGTTGTTAAAACACACGCTTATCGCTGGGTTTGAGCTTTGAGGACACACACACATTTCTATTGGGCTCTGTCTCACACACACACACACACACACACACACACACACACACACACACATACACACACACAAACCCCTAACTGCCTCTGGGGGTCCCAGTCCAGCAGACCTCCACGCACACCCTCATGGGGTTTAACCACAAATGCATGACACGGGGTTCGGGTTTAACAGCAGAGTCGGGGTCAGAGCTCAGGGGAGAGAAGACCTCCTCACCCGAGCCTCCACAAGACACACACACACACACACACACACAAAAGCCCATAAGCAAAGATAAGCCATCAACTCTCTCGCTCCAAACACCCACCACCTCAAATACTCCTCCACCTCTCCTCTCTCCTCTAAGTGCTGCCTCAAAATTGTTTTAGGCTGTTAAAAGTTAGAAAAGCAGGTCACACAGCTTCCGCCTGTTTCCTTCATTACACTCAGCTCGAAAACTCTTTGATCCATTAATATGAGCAAAATAGAAGTGATGATTACACTGAGAAGATGGCTGGCATTTAATGTCATGTGCAAGGGGACAGGAGGACAGATGGCTGTCGATGGATTCATCAGACGAAAGCTGCGACGGCCACTCTACCCACGCGCCAATCATCCAATCATTCTTCTTCTTTGATTAAACTCCAACCACTGTCCTTTATTCTGAAATTGATATTTATGCTTTACACCTTTATTCAATTTCTGGCCAAGTGTTGGATGAGATTGATACTACTCTCATACATACAGTAAATATGAAGCCACTGCTGATGGTTAGCTTAGCTTAGCAAAAGACTGGAAACACATAGCCTGGTTCTGACCAAATGCAGCAGAATCTGCCTGTAAGGCCCCACCTAAGCTCACTGAGTAGTTTGCTAGATCTCATTTGTTCAATTTGCACAAATACCACAGTGCAAAAAATGATAATTTGTACTTTTTTAGTTGGTTGTGGTGTGTTCACATCATTATGTTTTCACAGTTGACAGACACAGCCACAGAACGGCGCTGACAACAAGGTTGCTGTGCCCTCCACTGAGACAAACCAGCTAAACAACCCATTCACTGTATGTCCATACGTAGTTACACACCACTATAACTACAACGCACCAACACTACATGAGAGGCTGTTTTTCCAGAGTCTGCCCTTCCAGTCCCGCTGCATGAACGGAGCTACTGTTACAGACGATGAACAAATGTGGGGCTATTTTTGGGCTGGACCGTCAGTGTATTAAGGAAAACTGGAAACTCCCTGGACAAATATATTTCAAAGAACCCTCCACAGACTTCCTCACGCTTCTGTGTATTTGGGGCCGTAGAGCGCGCTCATCACAGTCCTTCTCCAGTTGAGCTGGTCAGAGAGCGGCTTCCAAGACTTCTGCTGACTTCCTGTTGGCTCCCAGAATGCAGCGATGGGATAAATAATTCTTCTTTTAGACTAAGAGTTGTTTTCCAGTGATTGTGCAAGGGAGAGATGCTTTTTTGGACCACTGTGTGTCACGTAATGAGGGTGAAAGTTGTGATATCCTGGGTTTGACTTGGACTTCCTTACCTCTGGAGTGTTTGCTGGCTGCAGTAACTTCACAACGATAACAAGCCTGCAGAAAACCCAGCATATCATGCCAGCATGTTTATTAGTGAGCTTTAGACGCAGATTGTGTTACCTCTGGGCTAATGAGCCTGGCTAGCTGTTTCCTCATGTTTCCAGTCAATCATCTCTGCTGGATATCTCACACACAGACACTGAGACTGGTCATAATCGTCTCATCTAAGTGAACGAGGGTATTTCCCTAAATGTCAAACGATTCCTTTAATCTCGTTTTCCCAGCCTCTTTTCCACCAGTCCCTTCCTCCTCCAGGACGTCCTGCCTCTTTATTCATCCCACAGCTCTGCAAATTCACCCCTTAATCAGCACACTCATCGCCCACTCCTCACCCATAACCCCACCCCTCTCCTGTTTCCTCCGTGTTTCCTCGACTCCTCACCCCTGATAATCTAACATGACATGACATGATGCAGAGTGTGTGGCGCAGAGTGTGTGGCGCGAACCGGTCTGCAGCAGCGTGGAACACCCCACCCGCCCCCCAGACTCTCAGCTGTACGTGGAGAGGCACTTCACCAAAATATGAATTATGGATCGTGAAAATGAATAATGAAAGCAGGATAATATACATAGCTGCTGTGTGGTGCAACCAGGAATAAGCAGCTAGAGATGAGTCATAATGACTAGATTCAAGGCAATGTTTGTGATGTCAACAAACACTGTCATGGCGATATGATGGAGACATTAGAATAATCTGAATCTCTTTGGTTTGATGATGTTTATAATCTCACCCAGTTTGCTGAGCGTGACATTGATCATGAAACACAAGCTGTAGTCACTATACCATCACTCTCAGATCAAAATCAAAGCTGCCCCAGAATTCATTTCAGCTCAGTCGCTTTAGAATATGTTAGAGTGCTCAAGTACTTCTTTAATGGATGACTTTATGAAAATAGAAACAGGTTGACAGGTTGTTTGGATCCACCTTCCTCACAGTAATACACACGGATCTGTAGTGGCTGCACCTCTTTAATGTTCTAATATGTATCTCGATATCTATGTATGCGTGACAGTGAGGGTGATCATGCCCCCGCAGCAATCTCCTAGAATGATGTGTTTCATGGTGGGTGGGTTGATATTAAAGTAAGAACCATGCGACCTGCTGAAGGAGGTGAACTCCAGGATGTGATATCTGACTGCTCAAACAACCTCAGGCAGGTCCACGTCTCACTTTCAGCTCTCTCCACTTCACTGGGATATGAAGGAATTCCTTTAGACAACTCCTGGAGTTCTTCCCAGTGTGTGTGTGTGTGTGTGTGTGCACGTGTGTGTGTGTGTGTGTCAACATGTGACTGGCTGCATTGAAAACCCTGTTCCCAATTCAGTGTCGCTGCATGCAGAGCCGTCTGAATGTGACACAACTGTTCAATGGAAACATGTCAAACGCTAAATGATGTTTTAAGTCTTTGCACTGGAATTGCTGCTGTGTGTTTGTGTTCTGGTTGACTGCACGTGTTTAAGAAATTCTTTTAACTGTGCATCAAAACCAAACCGGAATAGTTTAGGAAGATTAAATCTAGAAACACACGGGGACAGGCCCTGGGCTCCAGCTCTTGCCTGGTTAAACTAACTAAAGCTAACGCTAACATTTTACAATAAGTGACATGATATACAAGTAGTTACTAGTGTCACGAAGTAAAGGAGAAAAGATACTTAATAAACTAATACATATCTATGATTAATAGTGAATAGTTTGTTCTCCAGCAACTCATCATTATCTTACCATGCATTAGCGGGGAAGCACAACAGGACAGCAGAGACTCTACACATCCCTGTGTTTAGGCGTCACCCTGGCACACAACAACAACAACTTCTTTATCTCTAATGCATTCCAGCGGTTTGATGAAGCCGATGCACTTGCACTATTTTGGGTTTTTATCTACATGGTTGAACGCTCTTATTGTAGCTGCTTCAGCTAAATAAGTGTAACGTAAAGAACCAGGGTGTGTGTCTGTAAGCTCAACTTGGTCCTGGTCTCTTTAGGTTAGCTCCACTGAACCAAACGTTAATGATCATATATAACTGGTATCAAAATGCTGGTTATCAAATGGCTCAGCCCACTGAGTGAGAGACGGAAGAGGGAGAGATGAATAAATCAGAGCGCACTAACAATTTCATTAGAAACATGCGCTTCTGCTCTGGTTGTCAGTTACAGGGGATAAATTGATGTATATGCCCAGTGGTTGAACATAAGTCATCAATCACACACTCAAGAATGATCTATTTTTTTACTTAGGGGTACGATATATACCAATATAAAACTAAGCAAACAACTCAAGGATGTAGGATCAAGTTGGAAAATGCATTTTTCTATAGTACAACCTGAGGGAGATTAAAATCTTACTGCCTTCAGTTTTTGTGGCATATAAAGTCCAGCTGTTCAATGACACATGCACAGAAATGTTTGCAGCCAGGGTCAAACAGCTAATGAGTAACATCATCCTGTTTGTCTGTCGTCTGGATGAGAGCAATCATTAGCATCGGTTACGTAAAGCCAAAGCTCATTACATTCCAGTCACGTTTGGCCCCTTAACAAAACAGACAGAGGTGACGGAGGAGAGTGCAGTCCTGTAGATTAATTGGTGCTAAGTTAATTAGGGTGTAGCTGGGAACCCCAGTGGGTCGGGACCCTGGTATTGTATCCACAGGTGATCCATCATGGGAACTGAGTCCTTGCTGACACACAGAGGAAGGCCCACAGCTTTCAGAGCATAGACCGAACTGACCCCTGGTTGTCTCGGTAACCTGCCAACACAACAGAGCTAAAAAACGACCCCATAAGGATACTAACAGAGCACGGCAGGGGGACAAAGTGAAAACCAGCTACATGCAGCGAGCACCGACCTCCAGTTCGTCAAGTTGACAGGAAGTCTGAGAAATGACGGCTTCCTTTAACGGGGTAAAAGTTTAGAAGGGACTTGGTTTTAAGGAACAAACTCTTCAAGACAAACCTACAGACAAATGAAAACCTGGTTAAATGAACAAATACAGATTCTTCCACACAGGCACGATGGCTTTGCTTCAGGTTCCCGAGGACCCTGAGGTATATTTCTCGTCTACATTGCGTGTCGGCTTTACACGCGACCTCTTACTCATGGCTTTGTAAACACTTAGCCAAGTCCTTAAAGGTTAATAACATGTACACAGGTGCATGGGAGAGGTAAGGACAAAGGAAATGTGATAAGTGTAACCAAAAAAGCTAAAATTCATAGTGCAACTGAAACTGAAATGAATGAATAGAAAAATATTGTGTATTTCCATCTGAAAATGAAATTTTTCTGAGTCATATATCAGTAATGACCTTATCAATGCTGTTCAGTCATGGGAGAGGAAATGTGATCGTTGAACAGCTAAACTGGTTGTGCAGTGTATGTAAATGTGGTTTTCTCTTGCATGCATACAGACATGGAGACCGAAAAGCAGAGGCATATTCTTCTTTATCCACAGACCCTGCTCTCCAGCATGAGGCCGAGGACTAAAGCTGCCACCCGAGGGCGAGACATCACAGCCAGGGGAAACAGGACAGCGCCAAGCGCACACAAACAGCCCATGCTATCACACCTCCCCGAAACTCTCCCTGCAAGAGGAGGAACTGAGCGGTAGAGTGAGAGGAGGAACTGAGAACACAAAGACGGAAAACTCTCAATGCTGATTAGGCGCTTTATCCAGGTCAGCATCACAAACACAGGCAGTGAAAGTCTTTCATGGGGGTGAAGATGATAATATTACAATCTCTGCCAGAGTGTGCCTGAACAACCAGCTGCGGCTCCTGTATGGAAAGCTGCGTTACCTCAAAGGTTTGTCCAAAAGGGAAATGCCAAAACATTTCAAAACTTTCAATGAAAGCACCTTTTCATGATATATAGACTTGGTGATGATCCTAAGATTCATGAGGAGAAGACTGTTTACCCTGCAGCGGATAGGAGTGTGTCCATCCACTCTGTATGTGTTTATGTACAGAATGTAGAGAAGGTTTATGACCCCTGGGGTATCTTGAGTGAGGGGTCCCACAGAAGTAGGGAGTGCTGGGACTGTTGCTGAATCTGGGGTGTGTCTGCATTCTTGGCAGGATGTCTGCTCGGTTAGGGGGCAGTGGGTTTTGCAAGGGTTGAGCCATGTCATCAGTTCAGTTTGTGATTTCCATGGACAGCTGAGGCATGGAGAGTGTCCAGCTGGAGGCTGTGGACAGCTCTACTGCCCCAAGTGAGGGGACTATTTGGGGTCTCACTCACAAGTGAGGCTGGAATGAGGTGTCCAGGTGCCAGAGGTGATGATGACATGGTCCCAGACTGTCACGGTGAAATGGGAGCCTTCCACTAACCAGGTGCTGTATTACTCTCAGCTATGACCATGAGTTTGGGGCGATGAGAATGCAATCAACATGTACAAGCTGGAGAGACACAGCGTGAATTTTAGAAGTCACATGATTGCTTTGCATCTCAACGGAGAGACATTTAGATATTAAGTGTTCCATCGGATAAACTTTGCATTGTTGGATTTTGAATTTGCCTCATAAACACACAGAGACTGGAGCGTAAGGAGAGAAATTGGAGGGAACTAAGAACTACAAGATTCCTCTGAGTTCAGTCGGAGGCTGAGCTGAACACACATAGACAGACAGGAGAGACACGGCCAGTGCATTTGCAGGATTACAGCAAACATCTCATTGGCTGTTGTGGGTGGATAAACACAAATGGTTCACCGGTCGAATTTGCACAAATGATGCAAGGTGAAAACTCATTTCACGTTGCGCTCGAATACACAGGCACAGCGTGAAGAGCTCAGATCTTCTGCTCACTGAGATGAAGGGGGTCAGTTTGGGGATCAGGTGAGGGTGCCTGCTGGATGCCCTGCCGAGTCCGTCCAACACCCAGAACATGTCGAAGGGATTACATATCCAATCTAGACTGGGAATACCTCCGAATCCCCCAGGAGGTGGAAGATGCGGCGTGTAAGGGGGGTGTAGCCCAGACCAAATCAACCCAAGGAGAATGATCCAGAATGAAGCATGATGAAGAGTATTCAGCACTGCAGGAAGTAATCCAATGATGAAATGTAGGCTGTATGATTGCCTATTATGATGGATTATGCATGCAGAATGAACTCAGCCCACTTCATCCTTAGTCATGCTTCGGTGTTCTCTTTGAGGGGATGCCAATAAGGGGGCGAGGGCAGAGGGCCCACCAACACGACACAAAGCAGCAGAACATGGCAGGAGCGACCGGGAGGGGGAATGGTGAGGAAGAGGAGGTGCAACATCGTTCATATTGGGAGGATGACCCAGTTACGCACAAAGCCTCAAGGGTGGAAGAGGGGACAATCGTGCAAACTCACACACCAACACACACACATATTCCGCCATGGTCCAGACAAGTTCTACAGAAAAGGGTTAGGCCAAACACGACAAGCCTAGACATGCTGAGGTACTGCAGTGACAGAGCCAGGCACAAGTCTGAGCCAAGCAGTGACAGAGAGATGTGAGGCCACACACCATCAGACTGGGTTTTTGCTTGCTGTGACCTACATTCGGCATGTCGGAGGTATCGGGGGGTTTGTTGCAGAGGCTTTGTCGTGACTGAGGAGCAGACACCCGGTCCTGTCTCCTTCTGTCTCTCTGCCCTGCGGTGGCCCCTAAGCTGTGTAGGCCGTAGCACTGTTATGTTTGCTGTAGACGAAGAGATGAAAGAGAAACTTGAGAGGATGAGAAGTCGCCGAGTAGAGTGGAATCACAAGAAACAAGTCACAATCAGTGTCACATTGATGTTGACAAACGGAGGCGATGAAGATGACAAAGCATTCTGCCTGACACCTTCTCCCATCCACGCCAACAGACATCAGGGTCACTGTCAGCGAGGGCCGAATCTGTCTTCTGTCAGGGTGTCTGCTGAGTGGGCTGCAAAGAGGTGTTCAGTTAGGGGGCGTATCTGTATCCGCGCGCGTTGCTTGGTTAACGTGCCAGATTGGCTCCAAGCTGACACACGGAGGGCTGATCCTCACCCTTCAATCCTCATTTCTGCAGCTTTGTTGTTAGAAGAGGGGACAATGGGCGAGCGCTGAACAAAGCGGAGAGGAGAGATGACTGATGGCAAGCGTTTCCTCAGGAGAGAGACATCTCCAAGTCTAATGGGACAGAGGAGGGCAGCCCCCCCTGCAGGGGGGGGGAAGGACAAAGTGTATATGTGTGTTTGGAGGAGGAGGGGGTAGATTTGGGGTTATTTGCATTGTCACACTTCTCATCTAATTTCCATAAATGAATGAGGAACGCATGCCCTCCTGTGTCGGTGTTGTACCGGCAGCTGCTGTTGTTTGACAAACACATTATCCTCCCTACGTGACAGCACGACAGCAGCTTCCACGCACTTCTGTCTGTCAGGGAGGCAGGGGGAACACTTTCACTCGGCTGCGAGCTCCGCTTCAGATCTATCTCCGGAAAATGGGCCGTGCGCAGATCGTGTTTGCGTTTCTTCAGATGCTTTTCCAGAAACCGACGCGCTCGGGCAGAGCGTGGCTCGCTAATGATACTGACACACAGCAGCTTCACAAGAAGCCGGTGAGCTCTCAGATGCATCCGTGGCAACCGTTAAATCCATCAGAGAAATACTGTCAATCCATGAATTATCAAACAAAACCAGCTGATGTCTCCTCCATCTTATTGACCTTATTCTAGGCAGCAGCAAATATAAAATCTCTGGATCATCATGCAAATGGTTGAAGTTCCAACATCAGGATGAGGCCGCCACACTTACATTTACTGGCTTCCTTCATATATTACATATATATCACATATTCCACTGCGCTGGCTCCACCTGTTCACTCCCCTGGTTGCTCACTGTTCCAGATTTACCACAACCTGTTTACTGTAAGAACTTGAATACTGGTATTTGCTCTGCATGCTTTGGGGCAGCATTCTGCCCCAGGTCAAATGTGGCCTGGACCAGTTCCACCGACTCGAACTTGGCTTTGTTTCATCCTTTAACCGACAAAGGTTTAACTGTTTTGTTATCTGCAATACTTTCAGTTTCACATGCGCTGCATCAAAGGGGATTTACCATCCGCTACCGTCTCTACTGTCTGTGTGGTGCTGCCATCTAGTGAACGTACATGGTCTGTAAAACAGTGTGCAGTAAAGGGTCAGTTCACAGTTTCTCGCTCAGCCACAGTATCTGGTTCTGCAGATAAGGCCTGCAGGTTTTGAGATACCCATTTCTTAAATGTCTCTGGGCCAACACACCACAGCTGCTTATGGGTTTGTTGTGTGTCACAGATGTTGCAGATGTGACTGCAGTGGTAGCTACTAACAACTACAGCACTACATCAACTGCTGTCCTCGCCTTATCTCACCGCTGTAACATTAATCATCCATGAGGGGTTTGATGACAAACGTATGTAGAAACAAGGGTTTGAGCCTAAGGCTGGTGTGTTCTGGAACCAATGAAGATAAACCTGTCTGAAACAGGAAGTAAACATTATAATCTTTGCTTGAAGGCTGTCAGACTCTGACTTTGATTTAGGTGAGTGTACTAAATGAAGCGTGTGTTCTCTATGTATAGTCTGAATGTGAGATGTCAATAACAACAAGTAGCTGTCAGATAAATGCAGAGCAGAGGAAATGCAACCTGGGCTCAGTGTAGCATAGCAAAGTGCATGTAGTCAGTCACTTTCCACCGCCCTGCAGCACAGTTTGAGAAGCACCGGAGCACGACTGTAAACCAAGTTTTATTGGCTCGGTTTGCAGACGGAGCATAAAGAATTATAAACGGGACAATAATTCATAAGCAGCCGGCCGTTCTCTCCCTCTGAATGTACTTTGATCCGTGCTGCTGGAAGGTGGAGGTGAACCCAGGCAACAGGTGTTGAACAATGACACAAACGCGCCCGCCTGACTGCCGCATTCCTCTCCGAGTATCACGTCGCACACGCTCGACGTTTGAACTGGAATCAGATCGTTTGTTTGCACATCCGCTCACAGAAACTCTGAAATGAGGAGTCAAAGGGGTTCTGACTGAGAGTCTGAGGTTTAATGAAGTAAGGTTACAACAAGGTTTTGTGGATACTTCTGTAATACTTCTATGTATAATTCTGCCTAAGCTGGGTGTTGGGGGGCTCACACAGCAGCAGCGTGGGGTTACTGTGACACCTCTGTCCTTATCCGACCCCTGGGACTCTCCTCCCCTTCTCCTCCTGTCTCTGCTGTGGCGCTGGTGACCGTTGGCTGCCTTGTGCTCCACATACCGCCCACAGGCAGTCGGCCCCTCTGGGCTCAGTGCCAAACAGCTATGGGATAACGGCGGGTTGGTGCCAAGCTGCGTTTAAGGGGGCGTTAGTTCTGCTGAAACCTCACTAAACTTATCTCTGCGTGTCTGTCTCTGCTCGACCTTATTTCTGCGCAAACTTCCGTCTCACTTTCACCGTGCACACATGCGTGCACTCTCCCGTTTCCTGCTCCGCTGTAAAATATAGTCTCCTCTGTGTCCTAATATAACCTCACCTGGAGCAACCCCACGGTCCCTGCTCCATGTGGAGAAGGGAGGACATAAGGAGGACAGTGTTTTGGTGTTGTCTTTGAGATCTGCAGCTAAAATCTAAACCCACCTTCTTTTCCCACTCTCTCTCTCTCTCTCTCTCTCTCTCTCTTTATCACATGCTTTGTCAGATTGTTTACTTGCGCTGATTCGGTCTCTCTCCATTCTGAGCTCCCTCCCTCCCTCCCTTTCTCTCTCTCTCCTTCCCATCCAGTCTCTCTCACCCGCCCGCCCACCAGTTGGTTCCTGCTTAGTGTTATGTGGCGATAAGAGCAGAGACGAAACCAAAGAAAGAAGGCCCAAACAGCCCTTTTCTCTCGAGATTTGCATCTCCTGTTGCTGCAGCTTGACTCTCACACACAACTACCGTGAGTATCAAATAAACCGAATCAAATAAACAGACTGGAATGGTGTTTGGCAAGGAGTGGGCTACTTGAAGGGGTAACAGAAGGACAGACCCCCCCCCACCCCTCCCCTAAGCCTGCACGGTTAGGGAGAGTGGCGGACGTGCAGAAAAGACAGTAAACCATGTCACAGATCGGACTGAGAAATGTCCAGAGCTGCGTAAATGTGCAGCAGCTGTGCTGGCGTAGGAAACTACAACTGCAGACTGAAGGAAGTCCAACCTGATGGTGTTATATTATTACCAGAACAAAGGCTTTATCCAGTTCTCTAAGACTGCTGCATGCAATTCAATCCACTGTCTGAACCTGCAGAGGATAAAACACTTGATCTTCACTGTATTCTAAAAAAGGCATGCAACAGGCAGGCTGCATGATCCGCTTCCTTTACTGAAGCAGTCAAAGAAGACTTCAGAGCAAAGTCTGTCTGGCTTGAAGTAACATTTTCCGCTTTAAATGTGTGTTAGAGAACAGCTCAGATGCTTCTGTTTACCTCTGTCCCTCTCAGAAGGTCAGCTCGGACTCTCGATTTGACTAACTGCCAATTTCCACCATTTTAATTTTCCCCGTGTGTGTGTGTGGTTGTGCGTATGTGTGCAAGCGGCCACAGAGCGACAGGTGAAAGTGTTTCGACGTAATTTTTGTTCCTCATTACTCGGAACCTTGAGACGCTGCAGTTTGTCCTTATCTGATCTCATCACCGCTGTTACACCTTTTCACTTTTCTGTCCAAATGTGCCTGATCATCGGGTGGATCATCTGCAAAAGTCACCTGTTAACCATCAATCAATCAATCAATCGTGTGGCCGCGGTGAATGGTCATATCTGATCTGTGAAAGGTCACAACAGTGCAGTTTGTTTAACAGTAGTAGCCTAACGAGGTGGCCAGACTGGCAAAGAGGGGATTTGGCATCTATCCAGAGCGCTATTACGAAGCACTTAATTAGATCTTCTTAGTCACCCCACACACACACACACACACACACACACACACACACACACACACACACACACAGATCAGCATGTCCACTGTTTGGTTTGAAAAGAGAATCTATGGCCAATTAAATGTTCACACAACTGCAGCATAAAACATAATGGGCAATAGCTATTGAGACAGGGGACATTAAATGGACCGTGCATATTTTAACCTAATTACCTAGTTTCCTGCTTTAATGAAGAGTTGGATAGAGTTGCTGCCACCTCTAAATACCCCTCTGTGCAGCTGAAATAGCTTTTGTCCTTCTTACATTACAATTCACTTTGGAATAGAGCAATACCACGTGGGACAAAGACCGTCCAAATTAGGCCGATTAATATATAACAATCTGATCTATCTATCTATCTATCTATCTATCTATCTATGTTGTTTGCCATCAATCGATGTTTTGTGTTTTGTCCTTAAAACCAGTTAAATTATCACACTTTTCAGTTAAAACCAGAAATTATCAATATGTCAGAAATAGGTGTTTTTGTCATGAGAGAATGTACAAACTATGATATTAATAATTTGTCATTTTTAACATCAATTTTTTTTACATTCAATAACTTTATTTTTGTTTATCTTTCTTCATTTTTTGTAAATATTTTTTATATATATTTCTCTGTCTTTACAGATTTATGTATGTTATGCTGATTGACTGTATATTGCTGCTGCAACATCAAAATTTCTCAGTTTGGGATCAATAAAGTTTATCTATTAGTTTCAAACTGAGCTTTCCCACAGAACCTGAAGGCATCAGTGTCAGCTGGCTGGCTAAAAATGTCTGTTTTTTCATAAATGTTGAGGAACATGTCCCGTCACATCATATTTCTAAAGGTTGTCTGATTAGTTATTAATCATTATCATTCAGTTCAAAAAGTACCTCTCTCACTCCTCAGCAGGTGCTCGGCCTATTTACTTCCAGTGGTCTTATATGATTGGATGATGTTAATGAAATGGGCTTAATTAACAATCCTTCTTTATGAAACCTGACATGATAATTTGCGCTGTCTGTCTGTCTGTCTGTCTGACCCGTTTCCCAGATGCTCCACCTGACTGCAGGGCGCGTGGGGAGCCTCCTGGCCAGGCGCGCGACGGCGGCTTTGAGCACCGGCAGCGCGAGGATGGCGAGCCACGGTCACGGTACTGTTTTTCATACGTCACGTGACTGTGACTCTGAGCAGAACTCTGAACTGAGACACAAAATGTGTCCATCAGGTCAAAGTTACAGTTGGTGGGAAGTAACTAAGTACAACTGAAACACTGTACTTAAGTACAATTCTAAGGTACTAGTGCTTTACTCGAGTATTTCTACTTTATGTTATTGCGTACCTCTACTCCACTGCACCTTAGAGGGAAATATTGCCCTCTTTACTCCACTACATTTATCTGATCGCTTTAGTTACTTTGCAGATTCAGATTACTAATATCAGCAAATGCAATGTATGTTGTTATTGACAAAGGGTGTACAATTACCAGCTGCAAGTTTATATTACTGTTATTCATTACTGTATGATCTAAAAGTGGCCGTTCTGCATTATTATGAGTATTTTTCTACTTTAAGTTCAATGCTATGCTTTTGTATTTTTAATATAAATTACTTTTACTTTTGCTTGTAATAGAGTACACCATGGTATTGTTACTTTTACTTAAGTAAACGAACAGAGTACTCTAGTTGATCAAATTCTGTGATGCACACTTAGGAAATTGGGTTCGAATCTTCAATCATTTCATCATAGAGTCTATTTAAATAGTTTATTTTAAGAGCTGGCAGCTGTAGTGGTAGAACAGGCCAGCGCACCAACAGGTGGCGCCGCTGTACCGCCATGAATGGAGAGGCCTGTTGTTTGTGGGACACTTGAGACAGGAAGTCAGGGTTTAACTGCTTAACTATCCTTACTGTCAGTCCCAAACATTACCCTTCCTGTGTGTGTCCATCCAGAGGTGGCGGACACGGTGGACATGTCTCAGCCGATGTACTGGGACCGCCTGGACACCCCTCTGCCTGACAGGGCCTACAAAGACGTCCTGACCGCTGCTGACAAGAGCCTGAAGCAGAAGGAGAAAGGACCCTGGGGTCAGCTGACCAAGGAGGAGAAGATTGCCCGTAGGCACAAAACACACGTCACAACATGTCTCACGTTAATCCAACCGACCAACCAGACTTGTGCTTTCGTAACAACGATCAGATATAATTCCTAATTACAGAGCTCAGAGAGGCAGTTGTACCTGCATCCTGGGTGCATTTTGCCGATGACACTGCTCCACATTTGCTCAAGTAAATACTGAAAGGTCACTTAAAGGATGTGAACACTCTTCCCTCTGGTGTTGACGTCAGAATCCAGAGTTTAATCTCTCTTAAATAATCTCTAACTTGATTTTATCGGACCTGAGTGCGTGAGACGTTGTCAGGTTGTAAATCAGGGGGTTAGCAAGCGGAGTCCAGCTTCAGTTTCATACTTTAAATGTTAAGTGTGTGTGCTTTGAGTGGCGCACAGAGACAACCAGGAATACTGACATCAAATCAAATGTCTCAGAAAACTGTACTACAGGAGTCACATGACATGGTCGAGAAGGACCAATGGCAGCATACATACATTCATACAGTCTGTAGTTTTGTCTTTATTGGGGTATAACAGTAGAGATTCATAAAAGAAACACGGACAAATACAAAATCAGCCAGGGGACATTGCAGCATCATGGACACTCTGAACTATTCAGACTTAATCACTTGACATCAGTGGGTATTTGCATTCATATCAGGTGGTACACTTGATTTTCCTGACCTCCCCCACCCGCAGTGTACCGGCTGACGTTCTGTCAGACCTACCCAGAGATGAAGCAGCCGTCAGCAGAGTGGAAGACCGTCGTGGGGGGGATCTTCATCTTCCTGGGCTTCACTGGCCTGGTGGTCTGGTGGCAGAGACTCTACGGTAAACCCGCTTTTGTACTCTGAACGCACAAACTGTCCGTTGTGTATTGTTTTAAGATGATAAATTGTCTAGGGAGGACAACGCAAGCAGCAACGCACGCAGACCTTTTCCACAGACAGGCAGGTTGATTTGTCAGTGCAGAAAAAGCACAGCTGTAACTAACAACATTAACGATGGCTCTGCTGCCTTTAAGTATCCCAGTGAGCCAGAGCCAGCATGCACAGTGTCAGAGCCTGAGTGGACGTGACTCACCTAAGTGGACCTGAGGTTTTAGCTGTTCCACTGAGACTCATCAGCGTTTGACAGGCCAACATGTCAAATGCCGTGAGGAAGCTTTGATACCTTTCCTGGAAAGCCTTGTGTCATCAGGCACGTTTGATTACTCACTGAGGTGCTTACACGTGTCTCTGGTTCTTGTCTGCTCCAGTCTACCCCGAGCGCCCCAGGACCTTTGATGACGAGTGGCAGGCCAAACAGCTGAAGAGGATGCTGGACATGAGAATGAACCCCATCGAGGGCTTCTCGGCCAAGTGGGACTACGAGAAGGGCCAGTGGAAGTAGACATCCTGTGGCCCAGGTGGCACCGCGTCCGGACCCGTCACCCCAGAGACGCCTCAGTCAAGCTGCTGTCAAAGTTAGTCTCAGTTTGGATGTCGCAGTCTATAACCACTAGAAAGACGGCGCTTGTCCTCCGTCAACATCTCTGGGGTCATTTGACTCTGTGCCACCTGTCAGCCTCTTCTCTGACCACTGCAGCCTTCTATCGTGGTGATAACTGTGTCCGTCCTCTTATAAACACATACACTGATGAATATAATAAAGCTATGCTCCTGTCTCTGTCTGACTCTTTTATTATCAGGGGGAATTTCTGTCTTCAGCGCCAAGCGGTGCACAGAAACTTCAAAATCAGGTTCAAGTTACTGCATTTCTCCAGTGGGGGAAAGTAACTTGATATCTTTACTTAAGTACTAAACACAAATCAGTAACTATATTTCAGTTTTAATGCTCCTTTATACAGATACTTAAATGTGCTTGAGAAGGAAATGGCATTCCTCTAACTCCACGTTTATCAGCTTTAGCTATGAGCTACTTTGCAGCTTTTCCCTTATACAACAGACCTAATCAGCTTATGTAATGTTCAGTCATTAAAAAAAAAAACATTTATTAAGCTACTTTAGTCTGCAGAAGTCCTTAAAGTCTATTCAATGCAATATAGTTTAAAATATATTTTCAAATCAGGTTTTTCATATATCTAACGCAGCCAATGTGTTGCATTAGTGTTTCAAGAAACATTTTTAAGAAAGATTATTTGAAATAAAAACAGGATAAAATATTTTTACTGCACCAATTTCACTCGTTTTAATAAGATTCATTTAAATTTTTTCATTTTTAAAACTCAAATATGGACCAACACATTTATGCGACTGGGAATTTAGCAGATTACACTTCTAATTTTACTTTAAATACATTTTTCTATCACTTTAGTAAAGGATTACATGGAAGAGCTTTAAGAAAACACTAAGAAATGTGTGCTTTACATGCTTTTACACACTCACACGCAACATTATACCAGAAATATAAAACTAAAAATTAAGGAAAAGAGCACATTATTGTTAAAAAGAATAACATGGGGCTTGTTTCAAATAATCTAAAGGAAGCTATGTGTTATATATGTGTTGGTATAAGCCAATCAAATTAAAGGATTTAACCGTTTCCATAGAAACTGAGCTGAACAGAGGCAGAGCTGATCAGTGTCTTAATATATTGAAGCATTGGGCTGTAAACTGCTTCAAGTGAACTTGTCTTATTAAAATGAATGCCTTAAATATTAACAGGAATTAAATTGAATTAGCCTCTGGTGTCTAGAAACAGTCAGATACACATCACAGATACACGCTGGAAACATGACTCAGACAGTGGGTCAAAGGTGCGGTTGGATTACGATAAACAGTATCAGATGTTGCATCTAAAGCTGATAATGTTAATGCTCAGCTTTATTGATTACGCCCTGCTCCCGCTCTGACAGGCTGATATGTGATATATGTGAAAAACGCATCATTATTACAATCAGCGCTGTTAGCTGTGCTAGTTGTGTGGCTCTGTGGAGAGTCAGCCCAGGGTCAAACTGTCTGAACAAGAGACGCTCATGCTCTCCAGAGGATGAATCCTCCTCCTCACACTTCATAATCATCCTATTAGTAGACAGATTTAAAATAACTTAAATGAGACATTCATGCCCCCCTGAGGATGAACTGTCATCACTTTGCCGATCCTCTGACTTATCATCTGACTTATCAGCGCCACTCAGCTCTTTGCTGTCATTGGAGCTAATTATCAGCTGTTAACATGCACAGCAGTAGCAACACAACAAACTACGATGCGACATGCTAACATTAGCACATAACTCACGGCACCGCTGTCCTGCAGACTGATGGATAAAACATTAACTTTATTACAGTTGTAGTCTCTTATTATGCTGAACTTACTCACTTTTGTTCATCCTCAGCGTGTTTACAGCAAACACAGACCTCTGCACACATGTAATCTCCATTTCATCTTTGAGTTTTCATTTTGGGCATTTATTCAATCAGCTCTAGCTGATTTCATCTTTTCTGTTGAGCATTTAACGCGCCTTAATGGGCACCTCCACTCGCTCCGACCATCCATGACACAGACTCGGGCACGTCTTTCAACATGGGCTTTATTAGGTTCAGTGTAATTTAAAATTTTACATTGGCATTCTAAGACACAAAAGACCATAGGACCATGGTTGCAATCTTTAAACTCTGTCTTGTTTCTGACGGGGCGAGAGGAGAGTGCATCAGAGAGCAAACATTTTTCAAAACATCCTCATACTTTGCGTTTTCTCGTGTGGTGGCTGTCCAATAATCCTAAAAAAACCACAACAAAGGACAATTCACGTCAACATAAAGATGGAGTTTAAGGCCATTTGAAGGGGCACGGTTATGCTTTTTACACCAAATATAAATAATGTTTAAAAGCCATCAGTTCAGTTTGTCTTAAATATGTTACTAAGCTAATGCACTATTCTAATCAGTTTAAATAACTAGCATATATATATATTTATATATATGTATAGGATCGTGCCAATGCTGTCACACCTTCATTTGTGCCTCCTTCAGGAACATTTTTTTTTTTTTTTTGCCACACAGAAATTCTCACGCACACACAAACACACGCACACGCACGCAGGAAGGGTTTGTTTCAGTGAGGGCCGGGACAGCAGAGAAAAGCCTGCGAGCAGCTTCTTGGTGGGGCGTACACTAGAAAAATAGATATATGCTGTACTGGAATGTATGAGCGCAGACCTTGGCTAATAAGATGCTTGGGACGTTAAGCGTTTAGAGGACGATGCTCATCAATGCTGAGTTTGTGACATTTGACCCAATCAGGGCTTTACAGGGAGAAACCCAACCCATGTCTGTGAGAACGTCAGCGATGAAGATTAGCGGGAGTACAGGGAGGGCGGATGAGTTCTGCTCGAGGGTGGAGGCAGGACACTCACGCTGTAGGGATGAAGGTGAGGATGTTTCATGTTTCATGTGTGAATCCACGTGTGTCTGACACCGTTTACTCTCCAGCTCAATCTTGGAGCCTTCTCTGATGAGATGCTGTGCTTTATTGAGCTGCTTCAACGTGCAGGAACAAAGCCCAGGGGCTGCTGTTAGCCCAAGACAGTGTTTGGAATCAGATGGAGATGAACGGAGCTGCCAGTCGTTGGCGCGTGAAAAACTTCGGCTTTAAATTAAAAGACAGAAAGACGAGGTCTCCCTCTCCCTATCTCTACGTTTTATTGGCAGGTGTGTATGTCGTGTGTGTGTGTGTGTGTGACGACGTGTGTTTGCGCCGAGCAGCGGGCAGGCCAGCTGTGACTGACACACGTGACTAGGTGCGTTGACAGCCGGGGGAACTCAGAGGAAGAGGTGGTGCTGGATGGAGAGGAAAAGAGGAGGAGAGACGGATGGAGATCTGACAGATTTGAAGTGTCTGGGGAGAACGGAGGAGGAGAAGCATTGAGTATGTGCGTGTGTGTGTGTGTGTGTGTGTGTGTGTGAGAAGGGGGGTGCACTGTGAATCCATTGCATGGATAAGTTAGAGTGAGCACGTGTCTGATAGGATCTGAAGGTCTGGGTGTCTAGTTTTGCAGTCCTGCAGCCACAGATGGAGAACAGCTACATGGTGACACATTTCCAATCCAATGAAAAGAACATCAGATGCTGAAGCGCAGAGCGTCCTTAAACACCACTGCTTCAGCAGTTTTGCTACATAACTTCTTCAAAGAGGCTGCGGCGTTCACTCTGGACAACTGAGTCACCAACAAACAGGAGATTTGACCGTGGAGGATGAATGAATTTGCACATAGAGGGGGAGAAAAAAGGGAAAAATAGCCTTTATAGTTTGAGCACTGCTGCACATGAGGAGGACTTTATTGCAAAATGATCACAAAAACGACTTCACCACATTATTTTAACCCCCGTTACTGAGCAGAGTCAGCAATGTTTCCCTCATCCGTGTTCTTTTGCTTTTGGTCGCCAGAAATTTAGTCAATATCACTTCAGAGAATAGTGAGCTATCACCCGAAGTGAAGCCTTGTACTGTCAGACCAGCAGAAACCCAAAGATATTCTATTCCCCTAATCATATGTGGAAAGGGAGGAAAAGGAGCTGATGCTCATTTTAGAGTAACCTGTTTTACTTGATCGCAAGTATCATAAATGTTGCACTTGATATATTGACTTAAAAACAGTGTAAACTGATGCGGGGAGTATTTATAGTGCGGATTGTTTCAGAAATGGTCACGTCATATCAACAAAACAGATATTGAATGAATAATAATAAGACGTGGATCTGTACAAGGTAAAAGGTCCCACTAGCACAACTCCCCATCACTCTGTGGTCGCAATATGAGTCAAAGTGTTATATCGTTCATTAACAGGTATGCTCCATAGGAAAAGTTAGGGTTGTTGACAAAGACGTTAATAAACACTCAGAAATGTGTATCTGCACACAACTGGATTATAGTGTGTTTTCATTAAAGGTGGAGGGGGGTTAAAATAAGGTGTTACCAAACTGAAAACTTTACATCACACCACCGAGACTGAGTGTTTATCTGTTGGACGTGTTGCTACAGTGTTTGCTGCGTTCTTCAGCTACTGTGGTGTAACCATGGAGGGGTGAAAGCGGCGGTGCCCTGCTCGTGTGACCTGCAATCAAATGGACACTGGGAGGTTGTCGTACAAACGCACACACGCACACACACAGAGGGGTCTGGCAGGCAGCGGGTGGATGACGCACAGACTGGATCGAACCAGGTCCGAGCACGACCACGAAGCACAGATCAGCGTGAGGTTCAGGAACCCAAAACCAAACACAGAAACAAGCAGAGGAGTTAGTTTCCCATTAGGTCTCCAGATGAGGACGCCATGTTTTATTAACCAGCATCTGTTTATCATTCGTACAAACCCCAATACGCATGAAGGACAGGGCTCATGGATCGTGACTGGCAGGAAATGGGAACTACAGACGCGGCTCAGGGGGCAGGTGCTACATCCTCCCCTGCTTTCACTCTCCGTATGGCACATACAAAGCTATTGTAGAGCTGCCCGTGGGCACCGGCAACAAAACGAGCTTCAAGATGGGACACGCTGAGTGGCCAATGTCGACTCTTTGTACCAGACACGCCTGGGTTAAACTCTGAGGGCTTTCAGCCTATTTTCACCACGAAGATGGGCAAACCAAAAATTTGTTAAGAACTAATACATACAAACGTAAAGAAAGGAAAATGATACAGGGAGTGGTGGAGGGAGGAACAGAGGGAATGGCTGGTTCTGTGAATGAAAGAATAACATGTGTGTCCCAGTGCGAGCACACGTCCGTCGGCGGGGTGGAGGAAGGTGAGCGATGGATGCCAGGGACTTTTCCTCTGTCTTTGTCATCGAAAGTTCAGCAAAATGCGAGGATTCTCAGTCCGCCGTGGAGATGTGGGGAGATCGGGGAGTAAACATCATCAGCAGTTCAGACGAGACAAAACAGGACCTTCATTTTCATTTCTGTGGTGTGCAGACAGAGAGGAGGAGGAAGGAGGTGGGCGGGGCGGGGTGGTGGGAAGAGTGTTGGGGACATCGTCGTCGATCTTCCTTCCCTTCACAGGCGCTTCTGGGCGATGAGCGAGCCCACCACCACCCCGGTCACCAGGGTCATCCCCGCCAGCAGCCACTTCTTGAAGCTCTCCTGAGACCGCCTGCCCTCTGCCGCCGCATCCTGCCCGAAGATCTCTGCGAAGCGCTCCTGACAGGCGACAAGAGAAGACAGAGAAAAGGAAAGGAAAGGGTTAACACGAGCGTATGTTTATGACTATAGCTATGAGAGGTGTATTCAAATGTGTAAAAACCCCGCAGGCATTCCCTGAAACTCTAACAGAGTCAGGTAGACTCCCTTCTGCAAAGGTTGCTGTGCTCGCCGAGCCACCCACAGCTGTGTGTCCATTTGACTGGCACAGCCCACACAGTCACACGTGGAAATTTCCATCCAGCACAGCGATCGCACAGGTAAGGCAGTGTCACAGCGAGCTGAAAGCCCCTAAACGCCACCTGCACTGACGCTGTGCACAGTAACAACAAGATGCCACTGATTAAACCTGCCCCACTCCTCCCCCCCAAACCACACACACACGCACACACACACACACTTCTCTCCTATCCAGTATCCCATCAGTTCTGTAGTCACTGCACAAACGCTCTTGTTGCCGACATTCTTTCCCACCGTTGTCCTTGGTTTGCCAAGCCCACATTGCCGCCCACTGAAATCATTTCCTGGAAACGATCTGCGGAGCTCGCTGTTCTTCTCCCAGGCCAGGAGGGGCCGCCAGTCGGCGTCAAATCGCCCGTCCAAAATCAGCAGCAGGGGCAGCAGCTACATTCGCTGAGCAGGATGCACATACCCGTGTGTGTTGGCGCTTCACCTCGGCAAACACGAGCTGCGACACTCCTTCTGAAGCACTTCACATCAACAAAAGTGAAAGTGACTAATTCACATGTGCGAGTCTCTGAGTCAGAGAACGTTTCAACAGGAGGGACAGGAGGTCTGGCGGGGGATAGCTGTTACTGGAAACCACTGACAAGGGGGACAGGATGAGGACAGAGCAAGGACAGAACAGTAAGTAATTTGTGAAACACAGAAAGAATGCGGGTGGGTGGGGGGGTTCACTGGAAACAGACACTAAAAAATTAGGATATTATTTTAGCAGTTACTAACCCAACGATGGGAAATTCCACCCCACAAGTAAACCGCAAGCACGCTGACTGAAAAACGGCATCATCAAATCAGCTCAAATAAGACGGCGACCATGGCAACTGGTAAATAAAAAGGCATCACCTCCGAGCTAACCCGGCGAAGCTACAAGCATCAACGCATGATCCGTATCTCTAAAAATAGTCAATTAGTCAACACTTTTACTCAGCACAGTGGAAAAATTTTGTCGAACACTGTGCAGCGCGCGGACGTGAAGGAAGAGTTCAGGGTGAAAGGAAACAGGGCGGAGAGCAGGTACCTCTCTCCTATTCTGACCTCTCCTGACGTGGATCTCTGCAATGTCATGAGCTTAGATGATGAGCTTAGACGATGACTGGATCAATGAGTAAATGAAACAGCTGGGTGGGGCTGCAGGGGAAGGGCACCTCAGAAACTGTTTCTAAATGAGTGAGAATTATTTGAATTCACCCAAGATTTCCCTGATCCTGCACTCCAGAGCAGACTCCAGAGGGGCAGAGGAGCGAAACAGTATCTACAGACAACACGTGGGCGGTTTCACAGGGAGACATCGTGGAGGGAGGAGGCGTAAGGGGTGGCATTCCTGAGACATTCCACGGGTTTGAAATCATTTGAGTGTGTCTGATAACAGAACTGTGGAGCCCAGTTTCTGTCGTGCCTCGGTCTTTATCGCTGCCTGATGTGGTGACATCATCACTGCCGGTGTACCACTGTGATGCAGACTTAAATCTGAACAATGAGGCAGGCAGTGACCAGGAAACACAGCAACAACGGGACCCCAGGTTACAGGCTGACTGCTGAATAATAAAGCCTTACATGTGGGAGGGGCGTAACGGGATGGGGGCCGGGGTGGGGGTCGCTTTGCGGGCTTCTGCAGAAATACATCTCGACTCTGTGGCTAACGTTTCTACGAAAATGTGAGGAGTTCATGTGCTGGGGGGAGATAAGCTCGAGCCCTGTGACGTCACAGCTGTAACCTCTATGTAATGGTGTTTCACTGGTTACACTCATATCCACATCACATTTACAGAGTATTCAAGGTTTTCTTGTCACCCTTTATTGGAAATCTGTCTTGTGTGTGTGTGTGTGTGTGTGTGTGTGTGTGTGTGTGTGTGTGTGTGTGTGTGAGAAAAGAGCGCCCCTGACATCCAATCATCACACTCCCTCATCGTGATCAATCAAATCAAATTTGGTCAGTCCCAAACACACCGTCCTGCAGCGGGTGGATTAAACCGCAGCTGAAAGTAGTCCCCAGCAAAAACACGCCTTTCTCCTGTGTGAGTGACAGTTACTACCGATTACAGGACCCAGCAGTTCCACGAAAGCGTTGATTGTGTGGATGTTCTATGTTTTAGGAATGCCTTTATAGAGAGCAAGGCTAGCCACGTCGATCGATCTGAGCTGAATGAATGAATGAATGAAAATGAGGAACTGCACAAGGAAAACCCAAAAAAGGACAAAACAGCAACTTTTGATTTAACCCCAGGCTACATGAAAACTTGATAAGTAGTTAATTGGGTTTTTTGTCACCATTTCAAATCTGACTGGCTAAGAACTGCTCTCATTTCATACCGGCCTGTTTTTACCATCATCATATTTGTTCTTCTGAGTTGTAACCCCCGCCTGCAGCAGACACCGCTGTGTGGACCTGAGGAGGAGTTTGTCTGCTCTAAGAGGATCAAGCTGGTGGTACAGTAGCTCTTTTCATTCATGGTTTAGCTTTAAATAAACACACACGCGCAGTAAAATACTTGCCAAACTCAGTGAGCAAACATTTTAGTGAGGTGTTTACACTGTTGGATCCAGTCAATGAGCAGAGATGCAACCAAGCGCACACAGGAGCGGGGTTGGGAGCTTCACCGGAGGCTACACTGTCTCCCATTCAAAGTTCACTCCGGGAGACTCCGCACTCTCTCTGATTCACAGGAACAGTGTTGCCTCTGACCCATTCCCCAAGGCTTTGTTCATTACTCTGACGAATCACAGAGATTCTTCCTTGCAAGGAAGTAAATATTTGTCTTCAACCTCACATTGACATCCTACAGGCTTCCGTACAGCGCAGGAAGGTTTATAAGAAACAAAACAAAAACAGTGGCATCGTGGGAGGATAGACAAGAGTGAAAGTGAGTCAGGACAGTGTGTAACGAAAGGCTTGGCTGAAATATGATATATGACGTATGCGCTGGAACACAAGTTCGGTGAAGCATCGTGATGGCCGAGCTGCTTTTAAGCAAAGGAGTGGAGATTAGCCACAGGAGACTGATAATGATATTTCAGGTAACAGTGATGCAGTGTGATTCGACACTGCTGTACATCCTGTCATATGAGTCAGCGCTTTGCTGCGGCATTTTAAGCTATTCTAAAGCAACGCTGCTGCCTAACCCTTCCTGACACACATTCCACAACCATGCGAGGAATGTGGGTGTAGAGGACGAACTGCAGCACCTTGTGATTGTAAGACAACCATGTCAAGGCATGTTGGGACATGTTAGGCAGAAAATATATGGTTAAAAATTCAATATTATTTTGATTTTGATCACTTGTTTGTGCCAAGGGACACAAAGGAAAGCTCAGGCAAGACATGAAATCCCAAAGCAGATCCCAGAGCAGATAAAATGTCCATTTGGAGGGTGTTAATGTGGCCAATGATCAGAATAATCACACAACATTACAGCATGGCTTCTAGTATACTCATTCTCAACACTTTAATCAAGCTCAGATATTAAATAGATATCTAAATGCACAAAAATGGCGCATTTAGACGAACCGATTAAGTATTGCATCATCTGCATAGAAATGTATATTTCAGTGTAGAGTAGCCCAGTCTGAATAGAAGCGGATTAAAGCTTTGTGGAACACCCACTTATGTGTCATGCAGGAGTCCATAAAAACATTTAATTCATTGAGATCAAAGGTATCTAATAGTGAAGACAGGTGCACGCTGACATCGATTCTCTAGTAGACTATAGCTCAACAGTAAACTTCTCTAATTATTAGGTTTATATTAAGTGAGAAATTCAGCTGAAATGTGAACAGGTGGTTAACAACATCTGCACCCACGGTTTCCTACGTCGTTTCCTAAGTCTTTTAAAAATGATAAAAAGGCTGGGCTTTGTAGTTTTCAGCAAACGTTACTAAAACAGGAGAAAGTGTGGCATTTGTTGGGGTCTATTTTCAACTGTGGATTAACACACATTTGGAGTATTTCGGGGAGCAGGGCAGCGTTTCTGGCTGGGTTTTTATACACTGGTCACATGTCATACCATGATTTAAGATCTCTATATAAATCAGAAGATTTACTTTTAGCCTTTAGCGGTAGCATCTGCAGCTACTGTTCCACTTGTGCTTCATTCTTCCATTACTGAGCATTTGCGCGCTGGATTTAAAATAAAATGAAAGGAATGACTTTGCTGTCAGCCTCTTAACGTCATTTCTTCAGCTGGGAACCTAAACATATATCTATCTTCACAGTAGTCTCAATATACCATGAACAGAATCCCTGAGGGGGTTCTTGGTTTGTCTCTTCACCAGCATTACCAGTCGGCTCACTGTGCACATGTCAAGGCAGCACAGTGGGGTTTGATATGCTCAATCTCCCTTAGTCCCACCTGGCAGGTAAACCCAGTCTTTATCTGCTCTCTCCCTTTCTCTTTCCCTTTCACACGGTCACGCCTTTATTTCTTTATCTCTGCCTCGTTCCCAGAGGAAATCAGGTGCTAGGCGGCGGCCTGCCGAGTGCTTTCAGGCCTCGTCTCTCTTTTTTTTTTCTTTCTGCTTTTCTGTGTCTTTAACTTTGCCTTTCTTCGTTGGCCGGGGAGAGAAAATAAAGGATGAGGGAAGGATTAGCTCATGAAAGTGAAAGGTTGGATATAAGTGAGTGAGAAAGAGGGAGAGAAATGGTGAAGGGGCACAGGGAGGGAGATACTGCAGCTGGTTGCCACGGCTACCAGGGCTACCAGAAAGCAGCTGATTAGCGTGTGTGATGTGTGCGGGTGTGTCTGGGCCTGTATGTCCATCCTGTGGCTGATAAATGGCCCAATACTGCATGTGGAGAAAGGAGCATTTTAACGATCATTAGCTGCAGCTTCCCATTCATCAGCTCTGACTTGTCGGTTGCTCCGGTGTTGCACCATAACAAGCTGCAATACACAAATCCCCTGACTGTGAAACCCCCTGACCACAACACGCGCACACACACACGCCAGATTAAACACCTCACATCCTTTTTCCTCTTAGGTAAAACGGCACTGGAGATTAACTGCAATCCAATCACTTGGGGACAGTTTGAAACTGCGCTAATATTAGTGATCTTACGTCCGAATACTCATCACAGCATCTGGCAGAAAATGATGCATCATCAACAATTTTCATCGACTGGTAGTATTCAAAACCTGATTGACAAAAATGGTTTGCGGTTCTGATCTTTCATGACCTGACGTCACCTGTCGAGCAATAACGCCGGATATTTAGTGATTTCCACATCGTCAGGAGTACTTTTTGATTTTGGACTCTAAAGTGTGACTAAAGACTTGATCCAGAGCCTGAGTTTGTCAAATCACACCTGTACTTTTATTAAAAAAATATTTTAAAACAAAATTTATAGCTGGAACATTAACTCCTATCAACCAGGCTCGACTGAAGACATCTGCACAGAGTAAACGATGAACAGCTTCGCTGCCAGCAAGAAAACTCCAGTGCTGCTGCTCTGACATTTGTGGTTGACGTGATCCGATCTGGCCAGTGCGCTTTCAACAGATAACGACCGCTCTCTGCTCTCTAGTAACTCGCAGAGCACAGGATGCTCAGACTGGCCGCAAGCACTGTGTGGAAACCCACCGGCAGAGATGGAAAGGAAGCTCGAGGGCCCATTCACGCGAGCCCGCAGGGTTCAGAGCTGCGCACTGGAAAACTTCCACTCTGTTAGAAAGCTGACAAAGCCTCGCACATAAGGGTGCGCTTTGAGTTTGTGTGTGCGTGTGTGTGTGTGTGCGTGTGCGCAACACTCCCTCTGAATAGCTATAGCTTGACAAAAAACAATCTAGATCAACCAGCTTTGAACCAGTCCCATCCAGAGAGAGTTGACCAATGAGCACATGAGGCAAAGTTCCGAGAATCGTAACGAGTCAAGCTCCGTGTGGAGCACGGTATTGTGGGAAAGAGACAAACAATAAATCAATAATCAATAGAGAGACGCAGGGTAGGTCGGGCGCTTTGGGCCTTTTTAGAATGAACAGTAACAAATACCAGAGCCTAACAATGAGACAGTGTTTCAGGGATCTGATACAGTACACACACACAGCTCCAAACTACCATGAGCATGTTTAGAATTCCCTGCGCGTGTGCCGTGGAGTTGTGTGTGTGAATGAATGAGTGTGTAGGAATAATCTAAAGGCAGACCCTTTTCTATTTCTATTTT
The DNA here is from genome assembly GCA_008933995.1 of Datnioides undecimradiatus. Lineage (NCBI taxonomy): Eukaryota > Metazoa > Chordata > Actinopteri > Lobotiformes > Datnioididae > Datnioides > Datnioides undecimradiatus. Next base: position 1,247,425 of record WARS01000169.1, on the reverse strand, counting down.
CTATTTAAGAGGAGAGGAAGCAGGCTCTCAATACACTTGCAAATGTCATCTGTCTAGGCTGTAACTGAGCACCACTTCCTGCTAGTTGCAACACTTGGAATGTGTACATGTGAACAGTGCGTGGCCTTGTGTGCGCACACACACTTGTGTCCCTGAGCCCAGAGTACAGGGTGGAACACAACACGTCTTGTTTATTGAACTGCATCTGTGTGCGACTGATGAAATAGTGTTTACTGGCTGACGCGGGGACGTGTCCCGACGCTCTGGCTGCTGAAACAACATGATGTCATGTAAGAGGAGAGTGTGTCTAAAGTGCAAGTGAGTGGAAGTCATGTGCGTGCTGTGACCTCTGCTTCACTCGGTGACAAAGAGCAGTGAGCAGGAATCAGAGTGACTCGGCAACATCCGAGCAAACATCAGATTACCTTTGCTCAGATGAACCACGTGAGCAAACCAAAAGAAGCTGGGATGACGAACCGGTTTTGAGATGATTAATCCAATCACATCATCCATATTTTAGCACCACTGTAACCATCCCATAGAGTGTAAATATTGTTACATGATATGCTTTGTATAAGTTATTCAGACTCTTAAATCAAACTGAGATCATGTGGATCCTGCTCGATCTGATTATCTTTGAGATTTCCCGACAATCTGATTGGAGCTACTTCTTACTTAAATCTAATTCAACTGGACGTGATTTAGACACACACACCCACAACTTGCTCTCAGACTAAACCTTCGGAAGCTCTGGAGTCAAAGAAACTCTCCGCTTATCTCTGCAATCAAGCTGTGTCGAGGCAAATATACGCAGCCAATGACAGAAAAGCAGAGTCAGTGAATGAAAAGGGTGACATTTAGAACTGCCTGGACTCTTCATGGGCGGGCAAGGAGGTCCACGTTCAGGGTGGTGACCATGGTGACAGAGCTTGAGAACGACTCTGTAAAGGAGTGGGAGACCTGGCCTTCATGATGTTAGCAGCAAGACTGAATTCCCAAACACCGCTTTCGGGACTCTGAGAGCTACGTCTGCAGAGATCCTGGTGGAGCAGGTGGTCTGACCTGGCCAGACTTAAAACCAGGCACAGACTGTTTGGACCTTTCCAAGGTACCTCACATCACCCTGAACTGTGGTTCAGTATCGCAATGGACACAGTCAAAGTGCAGCATGAGATCGTAATCCATCATCACCATCATGTGATTATAATTACTGTATTCATTGCTACCACTAGCTTTTTATCATTCTAGTGGCTGCGTGATGTCAGTTGGGACCGTTTTTAGCATCAAATCTCAGGAAAAAAAGCCAACAATGGGAACGCTTGTTCTCCGTTCTCTATCAGTGTCCTCATCGTCTTCACGAGTTCAGTCTCTTCCCGCTCCTCCTCAAGGACTTCCGCCACTTTTTGGCACAACTGCTGAGACATTTCCAGGAGAACGAGAGTCAGGCCGGCTGCCAGAGATCCCATATGACCGGGATAGGTAGGAATTACTGTAGAGCCAAGCGCTGAGCAGAGACCCACAGCGCAGTTTTAGCTGATGCCCTTTCATGAGCGCGTGGGATAACTCACGGTTCACCGATCAGACTTCAGCAAGCGGCGAGAGCAGACACCAGATAACACTAAGAAGGGCAAAGTCAAGGCAGAATACCAGGAATCCGGTACAATCCAAAAAGACAGGCCGCTTAAGATAACAGCCAAAGAGATGAAAATACACCCCCTCCTATGAGAGGCAAATATGAAAAATATATATTCCACTTGCTGAAGCCTGAAGAACAGCGCGCTCAATCGAATCGCGTTGCTTAAAATGTGCATGTTTCATCGGCGGCAGTTTTATATTTAAGCGTTTGCTTGAATAAATAGGGATCTGCTTCCACGGTGGCTGTGGTTCCCCTCTATTTCTCTTTCCTGATGCACTGCTGTGAATAAGAAAACATGACATTTAATCAAGAAGCTGACAGGCAACAGCTCTACGCACAAAAGGGCCCAGCTGTCACAGCTCTGAAAACAAGTTTGGCATCAAGTGGACGGTTTTGAGAGAAAGTGGTTCCATAATAACTTTTAGCTTTTTTTTTGTTCCTTCTTCTTCTACTTCTTCTGCTGCTTCTTCTTCTTCATGCCCCGTATGGAAAACTGGAGCTCAGCCAGAAAGCAGGACCTTCAGAAACTGCTCCAATCACAACCTCAAAGAAGGACGAGCAGCTTCAGAGCACAACAGTGACCCGAACCGGGACGTTTCTGTCCACAAGTCATTGAGCTAGTTCGCACTCCTGTGGATTTAAAGTTCTCGGTTCCCGTCATCGCTGCCGGCGGGGGTGTGGCGGCGGAGCCAACGACAGAGCTGGTTTGAAGCGTGATGGATCACTTCCAAGCAGCAGAGAGAAAGCGAGAAAAATGAGGAAACTGAATGATTAAAGTTTCCCTCGGTGGTGACACTTATTGGTGTTTGTGCCAGCATCGATGCGCCTGGATGTGCTCTTCCCTCTTCTTTTGGACCTTGGAGCTGCATCTGTGTGTATCTGTGTGCGCGAGTGTGCAAATGTGCGTGTGTGTGTGTGTGTGTGAGTGTCAAGCCGGTGGTGGGACCATGAATTAAAGAGGAGATTAATGAGTCAGGACATGGAGGCTCAGACTCAATCTGTTCCCTGCCCCACTCTGGGGGCTGTCTCTCTCCACAAAACCCCATTCTGTCAGCAAAGACACACACACACAAAACACACACACATATGTATACGCCGCTGAGGCACAGCAGGAAGTCCAAGGACTCAGGACTGTGTGTGTACTTCTAGCGAAGAGAGGGAGCACATATTGAGGAAAGTCTAAAGATGGAGAAGGAGAACAGAGAGAGGGGGCTGAAGGACAGGAGACAGGGGTTCTCTCTGACTGGACGTCTTCTGCTGCATCACCCACCAACCCCGTGGGCCGTCGCCCCACTCAGACACCTCGCCGTGACCCAGGGACCTGCCATCTGTCTGGACGACAGAGGAACAGGAATTCAGGGAGGAAACGGCGAGGCTGGGCTTGAACTGAAGACACAAAGAGAGGCAGGCAGTGAGACAGAGGAAGCTAGAACAAAAGAAACGGGTGAAGCAGGCAGAGAGCAGCAGCAGCAGGAGGAAGAAGAAGAGGGGCTGATGAAAAAAGACTAGAAACTGAAAAGCGCTAAATGTGCAGAGGGGAGAGCGTCGAGGTTCACTGACGCATTTCCGTGAATCTACACTTTCCATCACTGTATGAAAGTTCCACAACATGAAAGACAGTGATTCCCCAGAATGAATATCTATAGGCCCCGCTTTGTCCTCTCTTTCTATTATCTCCTCTGTCTTCGCGCAGAGCTGCTCAACATATCTTTTGTCTTCATTGCTTTACCCCCTCGGCCATTCAAACAAGCCCGAGATGAATCTAACGACGATGGCCTTGATTCTCTTTATCATCATTTAGGCCCGGTGCTATATGAGAGTAGGTGCCACATTACCATAAAATACCCATCAACCCTCTCTTTCCATCGCTCAGCTCTCCCACTTTAATACATGCCACGAGAGTCACTAATCCCATGATACGCCTCATAATCTGATCACAGATATGAGCGTATGCGAGAGGAACAGGGAGAGACGGATGGAGAGGGAAGGATGGAGAGGGATGAAATGCAATCAGAGAGGAGAGGGATGCAGGCGGATGCTCCAGCTCTGCACTGGGCCGCGTGAAGGCAGGAAAACAATAAAGAGTGTGTCGCAGGAGGAAGTGCAGGGACGTGGGCTGGAGCAGAGAGGTAGAGAACGAAGGGGCAAGGAGACAGAAGGAGATGGGAGAATGGAGAGAAAGATGGGATGGGGGGGGGCACGCTCGTGACCTGATTTCACCACTAAGCCTCAGAGAGAAGTGGAGCAGCACGTAGGCAACCCGATGCAGTGCCTTCGCTCTGCTCCACAAACATCCAGCTGTTCTGCTGGTGCGACATGTAAAGGTGCATGCGTGGAAACCACACCGTGCGCGAAGGCAAACCTATTAACCTACATGCTGTCCCCCCTCATCGAGCTGAGTCACCAGCCCCGTCGCCTTCCTCGCCATCTGCATCTGCCGCCCTCTGCCCTCGACTTTGTCATTCTTGGCTGCCGTGCCCTGCCAGACACTTCCACTGAGGGGGGGTGGGGTGGGGGGTGCGCACGTAATGGTGCACTACGGTGGAAGTCTGATGTCTACCAGTCTGGCAAAGCTACACTAATGGCTCCACGCTCCACTGTGTGCTGGCAGTATAGACACACGCACTCATCTATTACACAGCTGGATATGTGTCCTGTATACATACAAACAGAACATACGGACGTCTCACTGGGGTGACACCACTGTGTGTGTGTGTGTGTCTGCTTTTTAATGAGGGATTCTGATGCAGTCTATATCATTAGGGACTGTGCTGATGTCTCACTGCTCTGTGTGTGTGTCTGTGGGATGCTCTGGTGCTACAGGTCTTACATACATAGTAACTGATGATCTCACACAAGCTGTGAACACACACACTCACACACAGCGAGGGGAGTTTTTGTCTAAAGGCCTGATCCAATCACTTCCTATAGAAACCATTAGGTAAGTGCTAATATACTGAGAGTCAGACGAGAGTCAGATGGGTGTCATGAGCTAAAATAACTACAGTTTCCCCTTGCTGTGTGTGTGTGAGTGTTGCCCTGGTTCCAATGTCCTTTGCACCAGTTTGCCACATCTAAAGTAGAGCAGGAGGCAGACTGGGTGATCCTGCAGGGATGGTACAGCCCAGTTTCCCTCCGCCCCCACGCAACCATGCAGGAATGGTCGGGCCAAGTCTCTCTCCTTAAAGGCAAACAAGAGTCTCTATACAAGCACGCAGGACGCATGTTTCCATGCACTCACATCGGCACAACCGACACACAATGTGGCGGTGGCGTGTCCCTGATGTTCCTGTCACGGCGCTGGAGGCAAGTGAATCGAACAGTCTGTGTGCTGCCATTTTCAAGCTGTGACTGTGACACACACCATTGACTGCATGCTCGCACGCACACACGCACGTCGGATCTTGTGCGTCGTGAAAAAGTAATGCGTGAGCACCAGAAACAATGGAGACGCGTCCGTGGCTGAGCAGCTACATTCATATGAAAACATTCAGAGATCCATCTGCATAGAGCCGCCCACCACAAAGAGCTGTTTATTGACGGCGCTGCCACAAAAGTGTCTGCCATTGATCCAATGCAAAAAGGGGTTTTGTCGGAGAACCGTGTGTGTGTGCCTGCGTGTGTGTATCCTATATGTGTCACCAGCTGAAGAATGAGCTGCCAACAAAGTCACTTTTAGATCGGCGAGTCCTGCTCAGCGATGTCTTTGTCTGCGAGGCGACGACACACCTGTGGACACACAACTAAAAAAAAAAACCAAACAGTAAAGCAAATTCCTGTGTGTGTGTGTGTGTGTGTGGCCACAGGTCCTTTGTTCGAGACAGTCACGTGACCAGTCTGACTTGGCGCTGTCCCCTCCCCTCTGCAGCGCGCAACTATACAATGAAGCACTCGAATGTGTGAGGCAATGTCGCGCCGCATGTGTAAACAAGCAAACAAACAAACAAACAAATCCAGGATCATTCCCTGGAAACTTTGCTTGTTGAGCAAAACGCCATCCTTAAAACAAAAGCCAGAAATAAACAGAACTGTTAATTAGCCACATGTGAGTCGTTAGTGATGAAGGGAGGAGGAGGAGGAGGAGGAGGAGGATACAGGATGGAGGGAGCAGGAGAGGGATACAGGGAAAGATGAAGGGATGGGGGCAGCAGCACAGGTGGGGGTGGAGGTGCAGGGATCAAGTCGGAGAGAATCGATAGCGCTGATGACAATGTTACGGGTGGTGTGTGTGTGAGAGAGATAAACAAACTAAAAAGCATGGGATAAGAAGCCTTGGAACACGGAGGCACGGGGTTAACAGCAAGACTGACAGGACGTGTGGTAGCATGTCCACTCCGTAATCTGTCTGTAAGGCAGACCGTGGAGAGAGAGATGGATGTGGCAGGAGGGAAAAGAGACGGAGGGCAGACGAGGGAGGAGATAAAGGAACTCAAAATGATAAACGGGGGGGGGGGGGGGGGGGGCTATATGAAGACAATAAGGGGCCAAAAACGATCGGTGGGGGGGGGAGGGAGGAGTGATCGGAGAGTGGATGGCAGGACACGGGGGGGGGACGTACAGAAGATGAAGGGTGGGGGGTGGTAGTGAGAGGAGGGGAGAGAGAGGGCGAGAGAGAGAGAGAGAGAGAGAGAGAGAGAGAGAGAGAGGTAGAGGCGGGCTGGATAGGTCCCAAGGGTGACATTTCCTCCTCTTCTCTGGTAGGGTACTCTGACAGATGACACAGTGGATCTTAACTGCCTATCCTATGTGCATGTTAATTACAGAGAGAGGGAGGGAGGGAGGGGGAGAGAGAGAGAGAGAGAGAGAGAGAGAGAGGGAGGGAGCCTGCTGAGG